>VKKT01000738.1:91825-103546 GCA_008038995.1 Haliotis laevigata
GAACCCGGGTCTTCGGCGTGACGAGCCAACGCTTTAATCACTAGGCTACCCCACCGCCCCTACAGTTAAAGAACATTAAAGAACACAGAGAGAGTCTCCACACAAAGTTAACTCCAAGGATTTTTACACCCGGTCACAGGTGGGCTCGATCCTGGCACCTCAAGCTCGCTGGATCACTAGCCTGACGCCTTAGCCAGCTCGCCTGGTTCACATGTATGTATCACTTAGGGCACAAAGAAACCATGAAGAATAGAGTCATCTATATCTGCCATCACATCAGTTCCATACTGTTTCAAAAGTAGCATCACTGACCTTAAAAGTTGTACTCAGCCCTTGGCCCATGTGTGTGTTCTTGCATAACCCAGTCTGTAAAAATCACTAATTTGAAGTTGTAGGTATTAAAATTATGTTTGGTCGAGTAAGCTCAGCTCCTAAAAGCCCACTTTGTGATACTAAAATCTACTTAAAATGATGCTACTATATGGTAACAGCTAGGTTCAGAGCGGTTGACTAAAACTGTATGGCAGAGACTGACCAGTTCATGTATATATTCAAAATGATGTTTGATATAAAAGCAATGCTTGCTCTAAATGTCGGGAATAATGACACATAAGGAAAATTATCCAAAACAGGCATCACCCTTGGCTTGGGTGTTTTAGACACAAATGACAGTGGATGGACAGAGGAAGCCTGTTTCCACACACTACAATGATTAGGGAGCACAAAATATGAGGACAATACATATATTTGCACAACAATATGGTTTCAACTGTTCAAAATAAAAATTAATATAAAAAAAGAGACGCATATTTTGTTCTAATAAAGATACAAATAGAAAACACAACAACTATACAATGTATTATCATTTGATTATGATTGTAAATGATTATACTATGGTCAACAGGGTCAACATATATGCAGTATTCTACTCTGATAAACTGATATTATATAACCAATAAGCATCGTATTTCACAGGTTAAGCAACTGTTACCATGAACACCCAAAGCTGTGAAAATAGTCTTCTGCGATGTTTAACACTACAGCAAAATACCCAAGTGAAGGAGACGGTGTGCCGTTCTACAGCATGTTCAGTGTGATATGTGAAGCATTATCAGACTGGTTATTAAACCTGAAGATGGATTACAAAAATATTACAACATTTCCTAAAAAAACATCTACAATATCTTTAATGAAACATACTTCCACTCAGCTGATCCCCAAACCTAGTCAGGGACACCAGTAGCAGATATCACATCCCTATAGGTGTTTTATCAAAGAATTTCACCCTGAACATAATAAATTCCGGAGGCCATTGGATTACTGTGTGTTTATCATGGATTGAGAAATGTTTGTTGTTAAAACACAAGTGCAGAGACAACATATACTTTGTACATTTACACATTTGGAATCCATCCTTTTACATTAATGCCTTTCGATTGCTTTTTTCAGTTATATTGATTTTTTGTGCATTTCTGGTTTGACAGATTAGCATACACAGTACATGTCTGTGAGACACACAAAAGGTAGTAGTTATCCTTGATATTGAATTATTGTATGCAAAAGGCTAAGATTGTACTTTGGAAAGATCTATAACTGCAGCCACAAGGGTTCTGCACAATTCCGTGTTGACTTCTTCAATGAGATGACAATAACTATTCCACCATCAAGAAAGCCATGTGGGAAACTAATCATATTGAAAGTATACTCATATCACAGATTGATATGACGTCAATGCTGCAAAATCTATGTCCACTGAATTTTAACATTAGGGTGAACTATGTTGTTTTAATTTCTATCCCTACATGCTTACATGGGTGCCCGAAATACAAATCTGGAAGAGTCAATTCTAAGACATTAGTAAATATTATCCTTTGCATTACAAATAATGAATTTCAATTAGCTGGAACTCTGTTTTAACATCTAAATGTCTTGACCTCATGTCCGATGTCATGGTGCATGCCCAAATTGTTTTCATCCACCTGAAGGTGTATCACACTTACTATAATTCTAAGCCTAAAAACTAGAATTAAAAATTCTATCTAATCTCCTGTTGTTGTTAGCTGGCTGTATTTGACATCATTATTGAGACGACTCCAAATGGAAGGTCCTTTCCTGTCTCTTGCATAAAGGAAGATTCCAGCCATGGTGAGAACAAGAGCAAGGGCCATCAGCAGATACAGCATAAGAGCACCTGCTGGAACTCCATTATGCTCCAGGAGGTAATTCACATCCATCACCCAAAGGTCATTCAAGTAGCCATCATGATTATGTCCATCGTGTCCAAGGCCTCCAAATAGGTAGAAGGTGTTATCTGCTCCGGTCCAGAAAATAGGTTCATATCTCCCCCCAGGCAGAGCATCTCCACCAGCATAGTTCTTCCAGAAGTACTTCGGTTCTGCGTCGCCTTTGTCACTTCCTCCAAACCAGAACCATACCTTATCCCAAGTACTGAACAGCCAGAGATCTGCTAGGAGTTTTGATGAATGGAACACAGATGGATAGGACATATCTGTTCCATCACCACCATACAACCACAGCCTCCCAGCTGTGTCCATCCATGCTGCTCCTCGACGTCTACACCCTGGGATGTTCACTGAGGAGAATTCATATTTCCGCCCATACCTTGCTGGATGGCAACTAGATCTGTACCCATGTTGAAAGACCCATGTGTTATTGTGAGATAAGTATCTCCACATATCTGATGTATACCCCATATTCAAATGCCGACTGCGTACATTAGTACCTAATATGTTCCCTCCAAACATAAAAAGATTACCGTCCTTGCCTTTCCATGTCGTTGGTCCATTTCGACCCATAGGGTAATGATCAGAGTCAGTATTTGGATTTGCTGGTTTGTTGGGATGAATAACTTCAGACCATTCTAAATCTTTGAGAGAAAATTTCCAAAGGTCATTGAAAATCTGATTACTTTTATCCATTCCTCCAAACACATACATCCTGTCCAGCATGCACCATGAGGCCATGTCACCACGTGCAGATGGCATCTCCAGTGAAGAGTTATCAGTTTTCGAAGTGAAGTTAGAAATTTCAGGTAATGGCAGCCATTTCCTCTTTTGCATGTTATATACCCAAGTATCTCCAATCCCATTGTCCTCCTCATCAAGACCTCCAAACACAACCATTGATATTTTTGCAAAACCACATGCAGCTGCTTGCTGCCGTGGTGATGGAGCCACGTTGTCAGAAGCAGCTTCACTAACAGTTCCTGAATGAACAAGATTCCATCTTCTGTCTTGATTGTTGAAGGTCCATAGGTCATTGAGGAGTTTTGGCTTGCCCTCATCAATATCAGAGAAACCCTTGCCTCCAAACAACCATGTGATGCCATCTTCATCTGTCCAAACACTGCTGCCACTGCGAGCACCTGGGCCATTTGATGAGGACAATGTTCCAATGGAATTGTCTCCCTTTATCCAGTTCCATTCTGTAGCAAATTAAATAACAGTTCATTAGAACACATATGTTAAAATACATAGTTGGCAAGACAAGACTGAAAAGCAGATTTCTTAAAGGCAGGACACAATCACAAATACTGAATGCTCACTGAACTTTTCTAGATGAATGATGTCGGTCTGTTAATAACTGAGTCTGGACCAGACAACCCAGTGATTGACATCATGAACAGCAATCTCATAGTCAACAAAGTTTTGCACCATGCAAAATCTCATAGTCAAAGTCCTCATTTACTGATCCCAAGGAGACTAAGTCATTGGATCATATGTTCATGCACGTCATATATTTTCAGTTTATATTCTTACAGCCAATATATTTTGGGCCAAGTTAGTGTTATATATTTACCATGTCAGATGGATTGAATGACTGAGCTGTGAATGTGTCTGAAAGTCAAGGCACAATCACCTAAGTCACCTGGTTATTATAACATATGAAAATAGCAACTGAAAACAATTCCTATGTCTGTCGTCCCCGAGAGCTGCAATGAGGTCTTACAGTGAAGATATGAACCTATATTGCAGCCTATTCATAAATCCTATTCAGATTGTGGTGGTTGATTACCCTCAGATTTTTTAGAGATTTTTTAAACTATTTGCTATTAATCCATTGTTATTGAGAAACTCCTGTCATAATTTTATTACCAGAAACTTATGAGAAAAAGCCTGGCAACCTGTTCACTTCAGGTTTCAATGATAGTTAGCTGACATGTTGTACAGTGCCAGATTTCTACAGCTTGTTTTTAAAGGTGTCTTCTACTAGCGGTACTCTGCACATGGTGACATCAGTATTCCATCACGGGCAACGCACACAGTTTTACACTTTCATAGTCGCACTCTGATCTTTTTGTAACATAGTCTTTTTCTAAATTTCAATGACAACAGTCTCTTACGACATTCTTCAGACTGTAAAGGGTTTTTTTTTCAATCTATTGTTTTTGAAAAAAAAACCACTTTGATATTGAAGATCAGTGTATTATTCAAGGGTGTAAACCTATTTGTACATTGGAAATATGATTAGCACCTTACACTAAATACTCGTGTTATGGTAACGGTGTGCTTGAAAACATTGTTTTGCTCATATTGTACATCTGCATGTTGTGTGTAATAAGTGAAATACTGTTGTACATTTCCATAACTCAAATATCAGTCCAAAAGAAAGTACAGTCTGAAGAATGCGTTAGAGACTGTTGTCATTGAAATTTGTCAAGAGAGTAATAACTGTTCATTTTCAACAGTGTGAACAGTATACATGAAGACAAAATTAACGTTTTCTTCCTTTCTATGAAGCACATGTATGTGAACAAAATCACACTGAAACAAAATATGAATAAGATAAATCCTCCAAGCCTATGATAACTGCTGACGCCACAAATCATTCGACAGAACTAAATTGATCCTTCGTTTATTTCATTGGGTCACATTAGTAATCATGTATAAACATGCCTACACAACTGACTGAGTGACTGAGTTTGGTTTTACGCCGCTTTTAGCAATATTCCAGCAATATCACGGCAGTTGTCACCAGCAATGGGCTTCACACATTGTACCCATGTGGGGATTCGAACCCGGGTTTGCGGCGTTACGAGCCAATGCTTTAACTACTAGGCTATCCCACCACCCCCACGCCTACACAAACGAACTAAATAAATTACGGCAGGTAGTACTGGAGCGATTGATCAAATAATTGGTCAAATCGATTGATCTTGCTTGCATCAGTGATAATCGATGAGCTGGGGAGACTTTTTAATATTCATAATAAGGAAACATGAAATTAGAACTTTACAAAGTATGCTTAATCACATTGTTATGTATCTGTAAAATTAAGACATAAAGATACCTTGTAAAACTGCAATGTAAACAATCTTTAACATACTCATGTGCGTGTCTCAACAAGAAGCATCCTGATTGCAGTATTCATATTTAGGAGTATATATCGATCTCAACTTTTCAGTAAGCGATGCTGTCACTGTTAGGGTCGCATCGGGGCTCTCGGCTACCTTTCAAAAGCCAACTGCCACTGGATATATTTGTAAAATATAAGGGGTAATCGGCCACCACAATCTGGAATAGGATTTATGAAGGTGGTGTTCTCGGTAGGGACAAGTCTTGACTGTAGGACCACATAAGCAGTTCTTTCGTCGGCGTCTGTCCCGGGGTGGCCAAGTCAGGTGCCAAGTGACACCAATAGTGCATCACTAAATTGATTCAGTAAATTACCTTGACACGTTCCACTTTGAATGTACAAAAACGCCAAGACATAGACGCTTTGGATACGACACATTGTTAACAGTTTTGAACAAACTAACGACGAAATTATCGTGTACAACCACTTATCATTTCATCACATGAAGACTGCATTTGGTTACAAGCCCTCTAGCGGAGAAATGTCAAAGGAAGTGATTCTTATACTACTTTCCGAACGGCAACGTTTTTCACGTCATTACATTCCTAGGATTATACTTGATATATCTACCGGTATCTGCTCCGTAATCGCCCCCACCTGTCAATTTTTGTTGTTGCTATTAGCACGGTAGACTCTGTGTTATCCGACTGTAAATTTTGATTCTGGCACAGCATGGTCTCTGGCATACAACCTTTAATAAACATGGATTAAACGATACAATGTACCAATTAACATTTCATTTTGGTGCAACACCAGAGTTAATCATTAATTGCTTCCGTAATTGATTTGCTGGTTTACAGACTACCTCGGCGAATCACGCGGGTGTCTCCTGGAAGCCCTGCCTTTTCCGATCTGTGTCGGATAACACAGTGAGAAAGTGAGTGAGTGAGTGAGCGAGTTTAGTTTTACGCCGCTTTTAACAATATTCCAGAAATGGGCTTCACACATGTACCCTGGTCTTCAGGGTGACGATTAGTCTATCTCACAGTCCTGGAACCACATTATTTTCCCCACTGCCAAGCTCTCTCTGCAGTACTAAAGCCCTAAATAAAGCAAGTCTATATTTCCTCAGGTTCAGGTTCTGAATCTGTGATCTTCCTGAGGCTCCTTTTCAATTTAAATGGGCTTGTTTGTTACTATCAAAATTATATATATTCAGCGACTAAGCATTAGTCTAGGTGACGATTTAACCACTAGGCTAATCCACCGCTCCCGGATAGCACAGTGTCCTCTATTGCGCTGGCCTATAAACATTTGAGTCTGGAAAGCATTATAGTCTGTCTCAAAGTTCCTGAACCGCATTATTTCCCCTTCCTCCGAACCCTTTCTGCAATTTCGCATTGGAGAAAGGGGTGGGTGAAAGGGGTAATGATGCCCTATTGAAGAATAAGGAAATTTGTTTTGATATACAATTTCTTCACTCTGTATATACGACGTTTCGACATAGATTCTAATGTCGTTATCAATGGATCCTTTATTATATAATCTCTGATTGAAGCAAGTCTAGATTTTCTCTGGTCTGGATCCGTGATGGTGGTTCTCACCAAACTAGGAAAATCTACTTCCTTCATCACCTACGCCACAATATATAGGAAACACATTTCAAGACTTTAGTCTCACGAAAGGTCTTTGTAAGGGGGTTTGGTGGGGGGAGGGGGGAGGGGGGGAGGCGGATGTTGGCAATGCGCTTTTGAAAGTATGTTAAATATATTTTTCATGTTGGCCGTTGGCCTATTAAAGAAATAAACATGTTTACATATCCAGTGCACTCATTTGATTGCCTCATTATTAATTTGTTTTCAGTAGTTAAAATAACAAATAATGAAAGTTCCTGTATCTAAATAATGTAACCTATTACAGCTACTCCCTACAGGCCAACCCATACCATATCGTATCCATGGATGTAAGTATAAAGCACAACATGTTGTCATATTTCAATAATGTCAATAAATGCAGTCAAATAGTGTTTTGATTATCCCTCTATATCTGAGAATCATATGACGCTATCCAGCTGACGTCCTGGGCAGTTCTCTCGTACAACATTAGTTTCGTGGAAATTAGAGCCTGGAAAACATGGCGGCGACTGGGGAAAAGAAACTTGTACGTTCTCACAGTGGTTTGCGTATGGTTTGCATGAATGCAAATGACACCAGTCCATTTACGTTACCAGAACCTCAATGGATCCCGGATGCAGACGTAAGACTAATTTTGCTAGAAATCTTGCTACTGTTACAACGGACAATACTGTTGTCTCAAATGTCAGTGAACCACACCCACTTCGGCCACTTTCACAAGTGTGTTTGTAAACAGTAAAAGGGACATTCATTTACAGGGTTTGCGTCTGTGGAAACCATGTTCAGTCATCATCGATTACATCAAAGCATCGTTGTTTCATGGAAACTGAACGTTTAAAGTAGTAAATTTGGAAGTCGAACTTCAGTGCTGTCATTTTAATGGAAGGTGTCAGTTGACTGTTGTCAGTGTTGAGTGCCGACTCTTGCTAATGTATTAAAAACTAAAGGGCCAAACTAAAGTTAGCTGTATTCTTTTGAGTTTTCTGCCAAAATAACTTTTCACTATGTCATCATGTATATATCAAATACTGTAAATAAATGATTATGGTTGCCTTTCTGACATATTTGTGCATTGAGAATAGCAAAACATTAAAGGACTAGAATCACTACCATTTTAAATCATTGCTTGGAGACAGTAGTCGATAACCCGGAGCTTACTTACTCTGCTCACTTTGTCAAATGAGAGAAGAATCTGCTGCAGTGACCTTACTTGTCTCGGACGTGACCAGACCTTTCTCTTGTTTGTCAACTAACATTCTTATTCTGAATTAAGAACAGACGAGTAATGCAAGTCTTTCGGTGCACTTTATATACTCTTTTGTGTAGTTATATAGATATGCTTTGACAGCTGTGACAGTGAGCTGCATGAGAAGGTAGCTTTACACATAAATGCTCTCCAATGACAGCATGTGGAGTCATACAACAAATGTAACCAATATATAGAAATCTATATACAACTGGAAATAGTTTTTCATGTTTTAGGGATATTTTTTCAATGAAAGTATATTATGGCCTATAATATTTCTTGACGTGTTTTGTGTTATTTGCTAAGACTTAGCACAAAACAAAGATATGCAATATCTTGAATGGTGTGTTTAAGATGAGAGTATATCAGAGGCACTTGTCTGGTTGCAGGGAACTCTGGGTAGGAGAATATTTGGTTTCATGAGTTGAGACATTTTTGTTGTAATCTGGACTTTGATAAACATTGCTTTCTAATCCAATCAAGCTGAAATCAGTATCTTGTATCTCAATTGTACAGGAAACACACAAGCTTTCTCTTCAATTTGCCTTGACACATGAAGATCCGGGTTCCAATTTAACTTCAGTAACCCATGCTTGTCGTAAGAAGCGACTAACAGGATCGGGTGGTCAGGCTCGCTGACTTTGTTGACACCTGTCATCGTATCCCAAGTGTGTAGATCGATGCTCATGTTATTGATCACTGGATTGTCTGGTCCAGACTCGATTAGTTACAGACCGTCGCCATATAGCTGGAATATTGCTGAGTTCGGCGTAAAACTAAACTCACTCAATTTGCCTGGAGTCAAAACATGACCTGAACCATTGTTTCTGTGCTCTTGGAGTTGTCTCTTATGTACTGAGCTCTATTGTAAGGTTTTTGAGATTTGAATTTTGAATTGACTAAATGTGCATCATTTGTTAACACCCAGAACCATCAATGAAATGGCCCTTTATTTTTGCATCTCTCATCACATTAAATTGTAGACAAGGTTGTCTAATCTGCATGAGTTAGATTCAACTTTGAAAAGTGTCCAGCAAGTTCAAAATACCTCTGGGGATGCAGGAAGCCCAGGCAGATTACAATCAATGCTGAATTATGCTTCATGCTTTATTGCTGTAAACTTGATGCATGATGGTTGGAATAAAGTTTATGTAAGTTGATTACTGTATGATATTGAAATGTCAATATGTTGAAAAGATGGTTCAGCATGTTCAGTAACTTCCTGTACTGAGATTCCAGAAAATTATTTTGAACATTCCTTTTTATTTTAATGCTTTAAACTTCCTATGTTTGAGTAAAGAGTTTCAAATGAAAGTTAGGTTTTTTGAGTGCAAAAATCTGTAAAACAAGAAATAAAATTGGTCTGGCCTTATATTCAGTTTAAACATTTTCGTAGCTTTGGGATGGAAATTGTGACTATTGTTAATTGCCAAATGATTTCATCTTGCATTCTTGATCTTTTTGCAGATGGGATTCTGCATGAACAGAAACTGTCAAGCCAAATTTGATTTCATGAAGAGAAGGGTATGTCATACACAATCTGCTATTTATTGTTATTATGTGTAATATTGTCTGTACTGTCAAAGTGTTGAATATTTCATATTGTCTTCATCTTCAGTTGCCATTTCCCCCATGTCAAACATGTTACTTAGCAATGTAACAGGATGAGTAATATGCTTAGTCTTAAACAGGCTGAGTCAGCGATAAGCACGATATTGAATGAAGTTCCTGTTTCTATGTAATGTTGTCTTCCTGTTTTCAAAGCATTTATGAAAGTGACTAAATTGTGATGCTTATCACAGTCAGAAGCTGAAGTCGAAACACTGATGGGTCTAACTAGAGGTAGAAGTCAATAAAACATGAAAAGTAATGTCGTTATGTTTAAGTTTAAATTATGATGAAGGATATTCAAGTGATGATGTAGGGTGTAAATACAGTTAAGTACATATTGCCTCTTGTTGCTGTGAGTGCAGAGTTATGTGTTATAAACACTCTGTGCTAAAACATTTTCTTAGTCCAACAATTGTTGCATAACATATAGAATATTGGTGTTCTTATTTGAATAATACCTGCTGATTATTTCCTGAACTGAAAGAAAGAGGGAGACATTTTGCTTGACTGGCGTCAGTTATGTTGCTAAGATGAACACTGATGTGACAACCCATACATTCCTGTTCACTGTTTCATAAAGTACAAGATGTGAAACTGGTAACCTTGTTGTAAAAGCATGAAGATGTCTATAAATATGATAGCATGAGGCATTTGACATGGGAAATGAATGCTGAGACACCTCGGTCCATTTATGGCTGTTTTACTTCCATCTGTAACACCCTATCTTTGTTGTTGCCGCACTCAGCATTATTCCAGCTCTATATGGCGGCTGTCTATACATGATCAAGTCTTGACCAGACAATCCAGTGATCGACAGCATGAGTATCAAGCTATACAATTGGGAAATAATGACATGTGTCAACTCATAAGAGATGCTGACTACCCGATCCTGTTAGTCGCCTCTAGCGACAAGTATGGGTTCTGACAAGTATGAAGAATAAAATTCTAACCAGGATCTTCAAGGGAATCTGTAACACCCATTTCTTTTTGTAATAGCACTACCACAGTCTAGGCCAAAAACTATTCTGAACTTGTATTGTCATGGGTTCAACACTCTGTTTTTAGACTTAGTGTATTATCAGAGCAAAAGATTTTCTGTCTTCAAGCTGGAGGCTAAAGTCAATGACTGTTACTATTGCTCTGTGTTAAAAGCACATACATAAATCTGCGACATGAATAAGGAGAATTATTCTGTATTAATATCTGTGATAAGACAGTGCCCCCTGCTGGACATGAAAGAGGTGAACTGGTGAGATGACAGTGAGACTTACTGTGTTCACCACATGCTCAGAGTGCTACAACAGAGATTCTCACCTGCTCACAGTGAGATTAACTCTCACACTGGTGCCTGCTGACTCATTTTACAGTTATACATAAAGTCACGATTGTTTATATGTGAAATCAATGAGACAAAAGTCAGTGTCTAACGTGTGTGAGTGAGTGAGTGAGTTTGGTTTTATGTCGCTTTTAGCAATATTCCACCAATGTCGTGGTGTGTGACACCAGAAATGGGCTTCACACATTTTACCCATGTGAGGAATCGAACCCAGGTCTTCAGCATTACGAGCGCTTTAACCACTAGGCTACCCCACTGACCCTCTGACACTAGATGATGCTTGATAGTGTGAAGTGTGTCTCCCAGACACTAGAGAATATATTGAAAAAGAGTTAGTACTAATCGTTAATGATTTCACAAGTCTAGTAGGTACAGGTACACCAGTGTTATCAGTGTTAACAAAACTCGCGTATCAGCTACAAGAGCGCGCGAGAACGGTCGCCGAGTGTACAAAACAGCATTCATAGCTTCCCAACAAGGTAGTCATAGCATCCCGAAACGGCATACAAGTCGTCATATAAGCGTACAATCGCAAATCAAAAGTGCAATATTGTGTACTTGGGTTTACTTCCCAAGAA
>VKKT01000738.1:131623-142274 GCA_008038995.1 Haliotis laevigata
AACCCGCGACCTTCCGCACTCCGGGCGGACGCTCTAACCACTACACCACGGAGGCGGTCGGTTTTGTGAGGGACATCTGCTGAGACTATGGTGTCTTTTCCAATCCTTTTTTATCAACAAATGCATCGTCGTAACGTAAAGACGTTTCTCGGTAGCAAATACCGTATATGAATATGTGAAGTTCTTCACTTGCCATATCCACTTGAATAGTGAACCGTCTCAAATAAAAATAGATAATGAAACAACTATACCCGTTGGAGATTGCATTATAACAAGAGGCAAATCCCCGTATGTCAGAAGTCTCGAGCGATGACGCAATCTCGTGAGAAGTGCCTGGCCCTGAACACGTGAGACATATCAATGTTTAATGGCAGATAATCCTCAAGGAACCACTTCCTCGGAAATGCAGACCAAGTACTGACAAGATTTAGATTCTGCTCAATTCTTACACCAAGGCACGACTGGAGAGACATACTGCTAATTATGTAATCAGATATAGAGAAAACAGCAATAGCGATCTGATGTAAATAGCTTCAGATGATCATTATAGCCAAGCCTCTGTGCATGTGATACTGTTTTGCTGTTGGTATGACACGTGTTGTTGCAAGCCCACATGCTTCTCGCAAAGTTGAGATGTTTGCACCAGCCTTTACACTCGTTTATCTTGAATCATCTGCCTGGTTTTATTTGATTCCCTAACGAGGTAAAGGGCGAACCTGCCTATCTTCATGCCTCGTAAAAGCGATTGATTTTTATCTCAGATCTTGCACTGGGTCAGAGACCTTTGTTACGGAATCTGGAACTATGCCATGTTTTTAATCAGAGAATTTTAGGAGCCAAATTTATGCAGCTAAAGCTCACGATTTTGCAAAATTTGCATTATTTGCCCTTATAGAAGTTTGACGTTGAACGATAAAGAGAAAGAACAAACTTGAGCAAAGCTAAGTTGAAGCAAGCCAATACGAAATATAGCCTTTAATGCATCAAATGACGTATTCCTATAGGAAAGTACTAGTAGTTGTTGAGATTTATTACATCCTTGTAAACATTCAGCCTCTAAATTTCAAATATAATCTAATAAAACCACTATAAATCTTCATAACTAAAACATCCTTTGAAGGACGCTCCGTTTGTGCAAAGTTCTTGAAACAGGTCACTGACTGTGCAACAGTCCGATTGTTTATTGGGATTGGGATACGTTCACGACAGCAATATCTGCATACCGATACAACAGAATGGCAGACACAATTAAGCATGTCCTATAAGAACCTATTCAATCCTCGGTACGACGAGAACCTAGAGATGCCTCTCTCCTCCAACTTGTCAAAATAATCTTCTCCTGCAAGTTTCCACAGCCCCTTGCACCTGAAATAACACTCATAACGACACGAGATTTCATAAATCTTCTTATGTCTTGGGTCGTTTGTCGTGAGATATGATCCGACATGATTAGCACATACCGTTTTTGTAGCCCGGGCACTTCCTTTGCTGACCGAGGGAATATGTCGAGCTGAGATAAATGCAATACATATGTGGGTTTTTCTCTTGATTCGTTTTGAATATTTCACCTGTTGTTCTACTTTTCATCTATCACCTGTTGTTATCCTTTGTATATACCGTTTGTTGTGTTGCTTTACACAGATGCCCTGTTGTAATCTTTTCACAACAGGTTGTTTTGCATATATCTCCTTCTTTGTTGTTTTGCATATATCTCCCTCTTTGTTGTTTTGCATATATCGCCTTCTTTGTTGTTTTGCATATATCTCCTTCTTTGTTGTTTTGCATATATTGCCTTCTTTGTTGTTTTGCATATATCTACTATGTTGTTTTGCATACATCACCTTCTTTGTTGTTTTGCTATATTTCCTTCTTCGTTGTTTTGCATATATCACCTTCTTTGTTGTTTTGCATATATCACCTTCTTTGTTGTTTTGCATATATCTCCTATGTTGTTTTGCATATATCTCCTTTGCTGTTTTACATACATTACCTTTGTTGTTTTGCATATATGTCCTTTGCTTCACACCTGAAGGTTACTTTATGTATATCGGTAATGCACTGTTGAAGTACTCTTTTGCAACACCCCATGCCTAGACGTATATGTGTATTGGTATCCCCCACAATGTCTGTAGCTTCCTAGATATTACTGCTCTCAAACTTCAGATGTCAGCCTGACTCAAGTGTGGACATGACACGGAACTAGCTCACGATCCTGAAGTGTCAGATGACATAGAAAAACAAACATCTAACTAATTACCTTTCTTGTGAGTTGGCAACTGTTCCTCTGTTCAGCTTTCAAGAACAGGGTGGTTCTCCTAGTTCTGTGTTCCGCTGTGTGCATCCGCATGTGCACTTACACTGTAATGTGATAATGAACTAATACCGTTGTTAGTGTGATGAGACATACAGGCTGCAGGTAGTTTAAACAGTATCATGTAAACCATGAACATGGGAGTGGCGCTGCTGTCGGTGGAGCAGGACATGCTAATACCCTTTCGTAAACACCTCTTGTCATCGCTTGTTTCCTGTGATGGATTCTCAAATGAGGAAGAGAGTTTTTATGGATGTCAAGTTCTTTATTATGAGGAACACACCGTTTCAGAGTATATCCTTACTCCTGATGAAATCTTTGTGATAAAGGAGTAAGGATATACATGTACACCGAAACGTTGTGTTCCTCATAAGAAAGAAGTTGACATCCATAAAATAGAATTCTCTTCCTTATGTGTACCTCTGCTAAATGCCATTGAAAGACCTGATTTATAAATGCTTTAAAGCTATATTGGCGTTTACCTAGTTATATATATATATATTTCTGCGGATCTCGATTCTTTCGTTCTTTTATATCTAGTAAAATAGTAACTGCGCAACACATAGCACTGGCTAGAAACAGACAGCGACACGTAACACAAGGCAATATACAGCGTCAGAGTTACGTACATCACCAGAAGGGCAACACATTTCAATTGTCGAAACTCTTTCAAAGACAAGTGTTGAGGTGAGATGAGGTGAAATGGGGTTTAACGTCATATTTAAGCATATTTCACTCATAAGACGACGCTGCTCGTAGTAGCCCAGACATCAGCTGTTTTTAAGGTGGTAGCTCACTGAGATACCATGCCGCAGTTAAGTATGAATACCGCACTCAGACACATTGTACTGAGTCCGAACCGACCAGTCCTTATTTTACCCATTAATGCCGACCACCAGGCAGGAAGACAAGTGTTGAAGGTTCTTTTGAAAATAATAGAAGACACTTTAGTCTTCACGGGTTCAAGACTTGAAAGCACCACGTGACGCACCCTGGACTAAAGTATAGACTGAAATCTTATATAACACAATACATTTCTCTCATCTAATGCTGCTGGTGCCAGACTTGTACTTTCATAATCAAGATTGGTTTCGGTTAGACTAACAACTAGTCTCTGAAATCAACATATAATACAGAAGAAAAACTTCATATTAAAAAAAATATAATATAATGAAAAGGAGCCATGAGACTTTCTTCATTCCTGAAACTGTGGAAATCTAGACTTGCCACATTTTCTAGACTTACGTGGGCTTTCTTGGGTATATTTGCTTCAGGGTCTGTATGACAGACTAGGTGTCCTTTTTGATAAAATACATATATTCCACAGCCGGGACAAGGCGTAACCGCACACACTGTGTATGTCTGATGGATGCTAAAGGCATTTGGAACATGATAGACGTGTTTAGAAACCCCATGCGATTGTAAATAAACAACGAGGAGAACATTCATTCCATACAAATGTATATCTCAGTTCTGATCTCTCAATGGATAATTTCCTGTAACCAAGAGGGGTGTTCTTTGTATTATCCTAGTATTGTTTGTAAAGGAACACACACATTTAGATATCAAGAACAAAAACAAATAATGAGCACTTACTGGACAGACGTTAAGTAACGGGACGGACCTGTTACAATAATAAACAGACAACAGTTGCAAAATACATCAAGACACAGTGATCGCAACATGGCGGCCTAAAAGCTCTGAGGAGCCTGTTACTGTTATCAGCAAATGCGCGGTTTTAGCGGTATCTTTTGTGGTTTTATCCACATAGAGCTATTAACAATAAATAAGATGAAACATAATAGATGGAAGTTTGTTGTGTCTTCTTTGTATTTCAAAAGAAACCACAAGATTTGCCTTGGAGACAATTTGGACTTTGAGAAATAATTCACACACAGGCACACACACGCGCGCGCGCACACACACACACACACACATACACACAAGGACTGGCTGACTGACTGAGTTTGGTTTTACGCCGCTTTTAGCAATATTCCAGCAACATCACAGCGGGGGACATCAGGAAATGGGCTTCACACATTGTGCCTATTTGGGGATTCGAACCCGGGTCTTCGACGTGACGGGCCAACACTTTAACCATTAGGCTACCCCACCGCCCCTATACACAAGGAGACACATACACACACGAATGGTTCTAATGATTAATGTGGGACAAACTTGGACTGAGATACATAGAACTTTATTCTCTCTATGGGAGTTGAGAGAAACGGTCAGCACTGAGCAGCTAGTGTACCATCTATTATGTCTGCTGTCTCAATTGTATTTACCACGCTCTTGGGTTTCACCAGACTTGTCATCGTCAGAGACCTAAACTACTCCGGGCACTCCTCCCACAGTAAGCAGACACGCTGAGATATAACACTGAATACTATACAAAGCGGCTTAAACCCAGCTCGTCCACTGTAGTATGTATATGAAGGTAACAGTTCATGATCACAAATAAAAGGATATGCCTTCTACATTTTATAATGAACAGCGTAAATTATATATGTTTGGTTCGGTTACAAGTGCGTCGCATGGTAGGAGTAGACAATTTTAAGCACTCAATTTGTTATGAAAATTGTGGGAGGGTCCCATGCTTCAGGTAACGTAGAACATGTTTACCATTTTCGCGAAAATCTGGTGTCATTGCTGATTTTCGGAGAACCATGTACGTTTCATCGGTATCTTGCTTGTGCCCGGCGCTCAACGGATTCTGTTTCGGCAAAGAATTGAAACTGGCTCTGGTTTGACTTTGACGTCTTGTATTTATTTTTGAGATCGGTTCAACCTTCCTCTCTTAAGTACCTCATTAAGATTACATCGACTTGGAAGACGTAACAGTTCTCACTAAAGGAGAAACATTACCAGGAGAGGGTAAACATGGTTTGCCACAACATGACACTTTTCACTTTTTATCATAAAGAGTCATTTTGTAAACACAAACAGAAATTCCTTTGATCTTGCTGTTGGCAGCAAAGGCCGTATAGAAGGTATGTTTCTGTAGGGGTGTGTGCGCCAATCTCAGCAGGGTGAAACGACAGTGCTAGATTCCTATCATCATATGCAGGAATGCGGGGCATTCAGTTGACGGTCTACCCTTTGCGCACTGGGAACGCTGCACACCAATCTCCCCGTGTGTCAACTCTTGCATATACACTGTTCCAGGAGACATTAATAGATCGCTTACTCTTATACAGATTGCGTATCTACGAGTTGCAATTTAGACTAAAAGTAATTATAATGACGTATCACATTTGACCTGTGACCTGTAAATCACGACTTGTCACGTCGTTCTGCCTGCTGAAGGCGATATATGTTGCCCGATGATTAATTGTGAAAAAGAAACTTATCTTTAAACAGCTGTATACGGTGATAAGTAGCACGGGCCTTCTACCAAATGACGTTGTCATCGATAAAGCCGTTTGCAATGTGAGAAACCACCGGTTTTTAAGCTGTGCTTGTGATATCGCTAGTGAACTAGAACACAAAGTACTTAATGTCAAACAAAAACAAACAGAGCAAACAATTTACGATAGACATAACTGACATCATCGAATGATATATTCCAAGCTACGTTGTTTCTTTGTTTTTATATAGTGATATGGCCATAACATAAACACAGAATTGAAAGTTAATTTAAAGTGAAAAAAATATGTTTATCATTATCATTGTAATTATCATCACTATTATTATGGTTGTTGTTGTAGTTGGTGGTGGTAGTGTTGTTGTTGAAGTTGGTGGTAGTGTTGTTGTTGAAGTTGGTGGTAGTGTTGGTGTTGGTGTTGGTGTTGGTGTTGGTGTTGGTGTTGGTAGTGGTTGTGTGAGAAAGCTTTAAAGCTTCATACTTCTCAGACGAACTTGTAGGCAAAAAAGCCATAGTAACCCGCAGTAACGAATCATTTTAACCAAACACTTTTGAAGCCAGTTGTTCACGAATATCACGAGTCCATAATGTGTTTTTTATCCAAAGATCTAAATATGCATCTTAATCTTTCACAGCAATGTATCACCATGGATGTAACATGGCGTTCTGATAACACGAAGTCGGCTGTGGGGAGATTAAACCTAACTATTGGAAAGTCTTTAGACTAACGTTTAGTCTCTGACAATATATAACTCAAAGAAAAGCAAATACATGCAACTACATTTAAATTGAAAAGGAGCCTTAGTGAACTGGTGATACAGAACCTGAACCTGGGGAAATCTAGACTTGCTTCATTTAGGATGTTTGTATTACAGGCAGTGCTGGGTTGAAGGGATAATGATAATAATAATAATGTGTCCATTTATAAAGCGCCAAACTCCACACCAGGTATGCTCATAGCGCTAACAATCAATAAGGCATTATTGAAGTCCATAGAACTTTTTGTAGAGAAAGGTTTTGAGGTGACGCTTAAAGTTTTCAAGGGTTGGAGACAGCTTAAGGTCAACAGGGAGAGAATTCCAACTGACCGATGCCATGTTCTGGTAAGACTTGTAGCCAAATGATTTGAGGTTCCACTTCGGTACACAGAGCAGATTAGATGAGGATGAACGCAGAGTTCAAGGGATGGTCCAGGGACTGTGACTCTAAAGTCTTGAAACGTCTTTACATCATGGCGTGGGGAATGCAGGAGGTAGCTTTTCCTAGTTTGGTGAGGCCCACCTGTACGGATCCAGACAAGAGAAAATCTAGACTTGCTTCATTTAGGATGATTGTATATCAGTTTATTGTAGTTTGATTTGTAACACATATTTGATTGGTAGTTTTATGTAAAACATGTTCCTGCCTTCGCATTAGTTTGTGATGGATGCCAGTCAGACAGGATACGGTCATCTTTTTGCTGACCCTTGAAGATCCGGCTTAGAATTGGTCTGCAACAACCTATGCTTATCGTGCAGGCTACTAACGGAAATGGGTGGTCAGACAAACATATCTTCGCTTACACCTGGAGTCATCACTCTTTTATATTTATTATAAACAGACATAGCCTACTCATGATATAATCTTAAATGTACAGTGGGCTTCTAGAAGACATTTTTTTATGATTACGGAAAGGCTTTGTTGATCTTACTCTATAGTGCACATGAAAGATATAGCCTATGAAGAATACTTGTCCCATCTTGTAATTCAAACATGTTGCGGTAACGACCGAAAATGTTACTCTTCAGGTCGAAAACAATAGGGTTGTATATACGTGTAGCATACAACATATACCATTCTCTACCCATCGCCCCGAAGGTTGTGTGGTAGCTTCTGTGGTTAAAGCGTTCACTCGTCTCGCCAAAGATGGCGTAAAACCATACTCACTTTCTCACCGAGCGACGCCTCATCTTAAACAGTCACCCCATTGAACGCCGTTGAGTTGTTTGGCAAATCTCAGTGCCTATAGTTAAATAGTTAACAAACACGTAGAGGAAGTAAAGCACGCGTTATAGATTATGTACAGTCACCTATCTCTACACGGAGAGCCATTATCGCCATTGTATTGCCGGAGCGTTTGTAAAAATCGCGAACTGAAGTTAAATGCACATATTTGCATTGTCGTTCAAAGTACTCGATCATTCTGTAAAATACAAGCCGAAGTTACAACAAGATCAAAGGTTATCTGGCGCGGAGAGGGGCACTTTACTCTCTAACGTTACCTGGACTACTTACAGGCACAGAGCATTGTCGTCTGCTATGGAACGGGATACGTGAATCACTTACGTGTGATATGTGACTAAAGATCAAGTGAGTGTTATCAGATTTCTAATCGTACGATTGATTTATGTATAAGTATTGAGGTGAAGTCAGCGAGTAAAGTCTGTAACCCTTTCGGGACTATCATGAAAACAAGGTCAAGGTCAAATTGTAAACGCAGAAATAGTGAGGCGGACGTATATACAATGTAAAATGTATCAGTTTAACGTAACATCATCATGGACACTATACCAGACACCCATGTGTTGAGATTACACGGAAACTAGTCTGTGAAGAGGTGAATACAGCATCACTTTACGGGGTTGATTGGCCGTACAACGAGGTGAGCGTAACTTATCAACAGAAGTAAGGGAAATGTTTGGATAGACACAACCTGCTATAAACAGTGTACAGTTCAGAGTCCCGTTCTGTCGAGCCAGCACTGCGGTTGTCATAGTCGAATGATAGTGGTTGTGTGTTTCATTGATCATTGGTCTATCAAGATATCTAGAATGTCAACACCGGAGACTAATCAGTCTCGATTGTTTTCCGAAACATATTCCGTATAAAAGGCACTTTCATTAAAATCAGATCTTTCTTTTTTGTACCTGTCAAGACACTTTTTTAGCGGTAGCGACAACTAATATCTGATTTTAACGGGGTTACGTATAGCAACAAAATAGAGGTGAACATTAGTGTCACAACCAATTAATAACAAGTTCGTAGGAATTTTGTGTTATACTTTAGCAGGTTTAACACAATATATTTGTTGTAGTATCGTGGCAGGGGTGGGGTTATAGTTATTCGGACCAGTACCTACCTGAACTCTGTATGGCTGGAGAATACCATAACGCAAATGTAATGTACATGCTTGGGATCTGCAGGGAAAATGGTTAGATAAAAGAACTCTTAAGAAGAAATCAATGGATAATTAATTAGTTTTTAAAATAATAGTCTCGAGAAATTTTGGGTTTTAAATATGTTCCCCGTAGATTTAGTACAAGACAATAATCAAAAACAAATCAAAACATTGATTTGTGCGCAGTCACGAACATATGAGGCTTATTAAACAAAGTGTTTCTTTCAAAGTGATGACATATGACTGGCTGTATGACTCCCAAGATGAAGTAGGAGAGTGAAGGCTTTCTCAAGTACATTGATTGTGTATGACCTGACTGGATATGCGCCAGCTAGTTTGCCCGTGCGGGATATATGGTGGCAAGCACTGTTTCGCCTATACATGTATATCAAATATATAAGCAAATATATCCAATAAAGCCCACGCAAGTGTAGAAAATGTGGCAAGTCTAGATTTAAAAATTGAGAAAGTCTCAGGGCTCCATTTCATTATATTTTAATTCGTTTTATTATGAGCTTTTTTCTGTAAAATATTTTCATTTCAGAGACTAGTTGTTAGTCTATGTTTTGCCTGGTGTGGACTTTAGTAACTGTATTATTTAAGCTGACCAAAGAGTATCACAACAATCACTTATATAGTCATAAAGCCATGGACTAACTTACTCAAAACCTCATAAACATATTTATAATCATTTTAAACAATCCTTAAACTTGTTTCATATTTACATATTAACCTTTACTGAAATAAGTTGAAAGAATCCCCAAGAGAGAAAAACACAACCCCTTTATTCTCAAAATTACATTATAATCCGCGTGAAATATTGGGTCAGCTATTTAAAACCTGTGATAAAAAAGCGTACAGCTGGCTTCTATATACATGGATTATGCATCTTTAAAGCTAGTAATCATGTTTCAAGAGGCCAAAAGTATCTTGTCAAGCACCTCTTGATATCAGTCTTGACACTCGTGCAAACAGTGGGTATGTGCTTGACCTACTACAACATGCATAGAGTCAGCGACAGATTTGCCAATTGTAGCTTATGTCGCTGTCCCAGCTGCAAGACAGATATCAAGGTGAACATTTAACGTTAGCGTCTCAAAGGTACACTGACACCTTTAGTGTTTATTGTACATGCTTCGAACAAAGTATACTGGGTCTCAAATACGTTCATTTACTGAACTGGTAGGGTCTAAACTGGTAGGAAGCATGCACGGCAGACACTGTCAATCACCTATTCATTCTGTCAGATCTGATAATACTTAGAGAAATATCAGTAAGCTTGTCACATGTAATTATTCAAAGATAAAGATCGAAGTGATAAATACTTTAACTTTTTTAATGCCAAATTAAATTAAACTGTTAACTTACACTTATTCATAAATAATATCATATAATTGATAAATAACTATTAATATATAGTCGAAAGTATGTTTATCGATTAGCACCGATCTCCCTGACTTGTAATTACACACTCTGTTACTGCCTTCTGTCCATGTCCAAAGTCGGTGAGCTCCCACATTTGCAAGGCGTTCTAGAGTTTCGTGAGCGGGATGGCCGCAAAAGCTGTAAGTACTAATTTAAACCGCAGCCTGTCAGATCCGTTTTAACATTTAGGCTTACGAAGTTGTCACGAAAAGAAATATATTTCTTTAGGGCTCAAAGAAACCTTTGGATGTAATTATCCACCAACATGTATGGCTGTGTTGATGCTGGCTGCTGTTGTATGTTTTGGGGATAGCGGTACCACGAGTCCTCAACTGACGAGACATTCAGCACCCAGGACGGCCATATAATGAGACATGGCCATATAGAATAC
>VKKT01000739.1:74018-92537 GCA_008038995.1 Haliotis laevigata
CAGACCGCCGCCATAAAGCTGGAATATTGCTGGGTGCGGCGTAAAACTAAACTCACTCACTCATTTTCATAAATTGTAAAACTAGACTTTCTGTGATTAAAAAAGATTTTTCATTAATTTTGAGTAACAGCGTTGTCTGAAATTATTGTAAAAATATACATTACGATTTTCTGAGCCATTTAAAGAATCTTATTCCTTTTTGATAGGGCATGTTTTATGCGATAGATTGTAATGGGATAGTCTAAAACCCCTCGGGGCTTTGGCTGGGATAAACTGAGCCAGAAGAAACGGGGAGAAAATCAAGTCCTGAATAGAGCGAGTGTTTAGTTGTGTAATGACACGACAATCTGTGTGATCGGAATCGAAGTTTTGAATATCGATCTGCAACGAGGGCATACCAATACGGCCAGATTCCAGCAATGGCCGCTCTTCCGTGATGTAATGTACATGTACATAAGTCGAAGTCCATCACTCCCTTCCGCGCCCGGCAGTTTTGACCTCTATATTGCGTCTTTATTTACAACTGAGTGAGTTTAGTTTTACGCCGCTTTCAGCAATGCCCCAGCAACATCACGGTGGGGGAAACCAGAAATGGGCTTCACACATTGTACCCATGTGGGGAATCGAACCCGGGTCTTCGGCGTGACGAGCCAACGCTTTAACCACTGGTTTACCCCACCGCCCCTTTATTTACGACCAAGTTAGTTTTGTCTCCGAACAGTAAACATACGCACACCATATATAGCGGGACTCTTGTTAACTCGTAGTAAATATAATATAAGCCGACACAGAATACTCACATCGGCACTATGCATGTCTTGAACTGCCGATATATCGATACAATAATGAGTTTACACTTAGATCAACATCTAGTCTCTGATGGGAACGTGTTTACAGAAAAAAACCGGTTACCAACTTATATCTAGTCATAAAATACACTAAAAAGGAGCCAAGACCTTTTTTTCATTTTTACAACTGATGGTAATCTAGTCTTGCGACATATTCTCATTTTGCATGTGCCGTATTGGGTATACTTGTTTCAAGGTTTGTATGTCAGACTACGTTAGAATCTATATACTGTTAAAGACGAGTGGCAGAATCTCTGTAATCAAACCTTATTATTGACGTCACATAATGTTGATGTAGTTGCCCCTGAGCCGGAAATTCACTGGCCATTCGGAACGAGCACAATACCAAATCAAATGAAATAGACACCATCAAAAGCCATGATATAACAGGACTCGGTTATCCAGCCAAACCGAATCCGTTGGGCGATGCATGGCAGAATAGAGCTGAATATCATATGAATGGATTATTGAAACTAAGGGCCATTGTGATGAAATTACTGAGAAATTCTACATAATAACATATGGCTTGTGACGGCGAAATCACCCGAATCGGTTGTTGGAGGAAGTAGGTCGTTAGTTCGAGGTTCGATAATTCTGCTTCCGGAACAGACGCGAGTAATTACTCCATTACTCGTATGGTACCGCCAGTACCAATATGGTACCAATCCATGTACCTACTCCTCTTGAACGGATAACTCGACATAATTCGAGTTAAAGTGTGCTCGTTACAGTTTCCTGTCAAAGCTGAGGCAAAAAAGAAATATATCTTGATATCATATTACGGAATATACGTCAACAGAAAGACCCTCGAGGTTAAATGCTTTAACCGTCTTTTCGCTCAGTTAAGGTAGAGAGCATTGCGGTAAAAAGTTTCATTAAAACTTTCGCAAAGAGTTAAATTTTGAAGCTTTTCTATTAGTCGAAATTTGAAGGCACAGATGCAACCGCTCGTCATTAAGTGTGTAATAATAAACCCATATCTGCTCCGTTTAAACCATCATGAATAATTTAGGCTTTTACGAAACGCAGGAAGTGAACGCAGATTATGAGTCTTTATGAAAAAAAAACCTTCTAAAAAATAAAATCGGCATCCTACTGACGGCTGTCATTGAGGTCAGAGATAATCGCTGGCATTATCTCTAGCGGAAATAATTCGACACAAATAATCCTGCAATTATTGAAATTTCAGAAGCAACACTAAAACTGACACAATCTTTTCCGAAATTGAGACCATCGTATTTTTCAGAATGATAAAATCTTAAAATATCATAATTCTGCCGGTGGATGAAAAGTTCTTGAATTATTGATTACCAACATCAACGAAGAATATTGCCCACAATTGTCTATTTCAACGAAACACGACCAGTTTAAATTACTCCCCGTTTCAATGACTAGTGTTCAGAGTCGCGTGCTCACGTGCCGTGGGATTCTGAACAAGAGTTTGGTTTTAAACCTGACATACTGTCATGCCGTTTTACTGCACACGAAACTAATTCCTAGTCCCGTAAGGACGTACTCCCCCATTGGACCAGCAGCGAGAGCCGAATGGAATCAATTCGCGACTTAATCGGTTGTAAATTTAATAAATGTTTGCGTGACGGCCGCCATCATTGAAGGGCATCCCGAAAGGGATGTCCGTTTGTTTCTAGCGTTTCGACGGTAAGGGTTTCTTTATCAACTTAATGGGCTATTACAGTCATTTTGTCCTCATCAGCGTCAGATGTCCCATTTATTCGCATAACGGTACCGTATATGGTCTAAAAACTAATCCAGTTAATCCCGAATCTGTATTGGGGATGGTAATATCACGCAAATATTTTTCTTTTAAAAGATTGATAGTACAGAATAATTTTTTTTTTTACCGGCGTTGCCATTTGATTTTTTCTTACATATCATAGCCTCATTTAGTCCACTGTTTGAAAATGCAAGTGTTGTTGATTTTCGGTTGCAAAAGATTAACTTATTACATTTCAAGTGTGACCTTACATGATGATTGTTCTGAGTATTGCAGGGCGCGTTTCAGTGCATACAACTTCTATATTTATAAACAAATAATGATTAGCGTTGTAATTAATAATAAATGTCATAAAATAATCAATCATTCAGTCATAACATTCTGCCATTACTGCTGTGCAGGAACGTTATTGTTTTACTGTCACTTGTCCTATTTTCGATTACACCAGGATGAAGTATAATCTATCACATATCTCATCATTTAAACTGTCAATTTGCATGCGGAAATGACTCGTATGATGAGGATTCTCTGTTACACACATCATTTTTGCCGTGGTATTAGACTGCAAATATCCATAATCACCATCACCATCAACATCATCATCATCGACATCATCATCATCATCACCATTATCATCATTATCATCACCATCATCATCATCATCATCACCATCATCATCGACATCAAGACTTCTTTACAAGTAATTACATAGACAACTTGACACGTTAGTGCCCGGTAATAAAATGTTATTGTTAAATATGGCTCACAAAGTAACCGAGAGAAGTCATGTATGACTTTAGAAATGGTAGACACATAAGAAATAGAGTTAAATGGATTTATGATTGTAAACAGATGCACGAAGTATCCAACTTTAAATATCTAGGGACGTTCTTCACATTTACATTTATTAGGTCAAGGAGTTTGAAACAAGGTGGAAAGGCTTCACTACCTATTCTTACATAATGGACCCGGATAGATCCAGATAAGAACCGGTCTTCCGCAACCCATGCTTGTCTTATGAGGCGAGTTACAGGATGGATGGTCAGACTCGCTGACTTGGTTGACACATGTCATCCTTTCCCAGTTGCGCAGATATTGTTAATATATAGATAATGGAAGTTTTTTCTTTAAACGATATATATGCGTTATCAATAAGGTACCTACCAAATGATACTTCTGTATTAAGTTTTTTAGTCGCTGCATGAAATATTGGTGCAGAGTGTTGTACATGGCGACTAACGGGATCGGGTAGTTGTGTAGATCGATGCTCATGGTGTTGATCACTGGATTGTCTAGTTTAGACTCGCTTATTTACAGACCGCCGCCATATAGATGGAATGTTGCTGAATGTCGACTATTCTAATCTAATCTGTATATAATCAAGCCGGCGTCGTCACTAATAACATGACCACCCTCTTCGCCGTTGTACAGTGAAGGACAATAACGGTATGTCCTCTTCTGTGACAAATATTCTCTGCAGAATCCTTTCGGTTATAATAGTTTGAGACACAATTATACTGTCTTATTTCCAGAGGTGAAGATCAAGAAGCGCCAACCACCAGCAGCAGCAGTGGTATAGTCATGTCATTGCGACACAGACCCTTGAATGTCCGGGTTAGAATGAATCTTCAGTAATCCATGCTTGTTGTAAGAGGCGACTAACGGGATCGGGTGGTCAGGCTCGCTGGCTTGGTTGACAAATGTCATCGGTTCCCAATTGCGCATATCGATGCTCATGCAGTTGATCACTGGATTGTCTGGTCCAGACTCGATTATTTACAAACCGCCGCTATATAGCTGGAATATTGCTGAGTGCGGCGTAAAACTAAACTCGCTCACTCACTCATTGCGGGTCGGGAGTTGAAATGTTCGATAAAAAAAAATAAAATAAAAAAAATACATTCCTTATGTTTCTCAGCATAATTCATACACAGATACAATATATAGGTTCAGCACATGGCGCAAAGGAAGCGATAATGTAATACAAAGACTAACAAACACAAACACTAACAAACTGAAGGTGGTGAGTGAGTGAATAAGTGCATGCATGAATGAATGAGTGAGTGAATGAGTGAGTGAGTTTAGTTTTACGCCGGTTTTAGCAATAATCCAACAATATCACGGCGGGGGATACCAGAAATGAGCTTCACATTTTGTACCCATGTGTGAAATCGAACTCGGGTGTTACGCGTGACGAGCGAACGCTTTAACCACAGGGCTACCCCGCCGTCTGTAAAGGCGATGACCTAGCACAACCTCTCTTGTGTTTTATCTGGTATTATCAACAAAACTTGTTTATTTTCAGAATCAACGCATGGCATTAGAGCTGGTATTGATTTGCAGTCAATGCTGGAGAACAAAGGGTTATTCTACTATTACTGTCCCCAGGGAGTTGAGAATGAAACCGAGTTCACATTAGTCCATGTATATCGAGTTGTGGTGTTACAATATATTGCACTGTTATCATTACTATTATCATTATTTCTATGGACGGTGGGGTAGCCTACTGGTTAAAGCGTTCGCCCGTCACGCCGAACACCCGGGTTCGATTCCCCACATGGGTACAATGAGTGAAGCCCATTTCTGGTGTCCCACGCCTTGATATTGCTGGAATATTGCTAAAAGCGGCCTAAAACCAAACTCGCTCGCTCGCAGTATTTCTATTACTACCAGCTGTAGATAATACACAACTGAAGCTGTAAGTCTTGAGGAGGAATGGTTTCGTACCTCTTTCAGAAATACACCAACACGAGAAATGAGCATCACAGAATATATCAATGTTGGGAATTGAACCCGATCTTTGTGAAGCGAACACCTCAACCTCTATGCTAACCCATATAAGAACAAGAAACGGGAAAAGCTATTCATTATAATCACTGAGATCATAGCTGACAGAAGTTGTTACCACAGATGACAGGGCTACTGTGCATTCTAAGCGTCAGCCATATTCTGGCCATAGCGACCTCCCGGTTGACATTGTTGTCATTTGCACGAAAAGTCTTTGAGGAAACTACGGAGATACTGCTTCGTCTCAGGATTTTGTTTGTTTAACTGTTGCATAAATCCGTACTAAGCACGTTTCTGTAAACAATTGATATTGGACCAGACAATCCAGTGATTGACATCACGAGCATCGATCTACGCAGCTGGGATACGATGCCGAGCATCAACCAAGTCAGCGACAGCCTTCCCACCCGATCCTGTTAGTCGCCTCTTACGTCAAGCATGGGTTGCTGAAGATCAATTATAACCCGATCTTCACGGTTCTCACACGTAAGGAATAACGGCTGAAATATAGCATTTTATCAGAGCCAGCATGTTGTGAGAAACGTTGTCAGAATTCTCATGGAATCGTTTAAAGGAACACCGTGACATAAACGATTAAATATCCTGTGGCAAGAAACTGGAACGAGCAAACGGCGGTCGGCGTGCTTTTTATTTGTGAAATATATTAACTGCCTGGACTGATGTATTGGAAAAAAAACCCCAAAAAACTATAACAAAAAACATAAATTATCAAGCAGGAATGAATTAGATTTCAAATTACACCCCAGAGACAATTTAATCATGCACATTGTCTTTCAAGAATAATTCATAACTTTCATCGGTCTACTTCGGGTGATTAATTTTAATTTCCATGCAGCAACTATATTTTGAATGTTCAGTCCGCTTTTCATAGGTAGCAATTTTAGGAATGATCAAATTCTTTGGAAATGACAGCAGCCCAAACTGCATGTGTTCAAGGTTTCACAGAACACAGGAACCCTACATGCGTATATTCCAGCTATTACGCAAACGAGCGGGGCAATATACATTCACTCTAGGTTTCACATAACACAGGGTCTAATATGCATATACTCTAGGTTTCGCATAACACAGGGTCTAATATGCATAGACTCTAGGTTTCGCATAACACAGGGCCCAATATGCATATACTCTAGGTTTCGCATAACACAGGGTCCAATACACATACACTGTAGTTATTACATAACACAGGGCCCAATATGCATATACTCTAGGTATTACACAATACAGGGCCCAATATGCATATACTAATAGTCATTACATTACACGACGGCATAGAGTGAGACCCAACATGTATACATTAGGTATTACATAACAAGGCAGCCCAGTGTGGGGCCCAGTGTGCATACCCTCTAGGTATTACATAACAAGGCAGCCCAGCGTGGGACCCAGTGTGCATACCCTCTAGGTATTACATAACAAGGTAGCACAGCGTGGGTCGAAGTGTGCATACCCTCTAGGTATTACATAACAAGGTAGCACAGCGTGGGGCCCAGTGTGCATACCCTCTAGGTATTACATAACAAGGCAGCCCAGTGTGGGGCCCAGTGTGCATACCCTCTAGGTATTACATAACAAGGCAGCCCAGCGTGGGACCCAGTGTGCATACCCTCTAGGTATTACATAACACGGTAGCACAGCGTGGGGCCCAATGTGCATACCCTCTAGGTATTACATAACAAGATAGCACAGCGTGGGTCGAAGTGTGCATACCCTCTAGGTATTACATAACCAGTTAGCAAAGCGTGGAGCTCAGTGTGCATACGCTTTAGGTATTACATAACAAGACAGCCCAGCGTGGGGCCCAGTGTGCATACCCTCTAGGTATTACATAACAAGGTAGCCCAGCCGGGGGCTCAGTGTGCATACCCTCTAGGTATTATATAACACGGCAGCCCGCCTTGGGGCCCAATATCCATACTCGCTAGGAGGTGAGATAAGTTTCTGTGTATAGTGATTGCTGCAGCGGAAATAGATGTTTCTCAATCGCAGAATCGATAGTCATTACACAGCCATACACCGTCGTTGTTGCTCTGTCTTGCTCGTTGTATAAATCACAGAAACTCACATGGGAAATGTAAAATATTGTTTGTTTTATCTCAAAATGAGTGGATCGTGGGAAACATTCTCAGGCGAACTGGGCAGTAGTATTGCTTGGTACGTTGTTCAAAGTGACTTACAATGGTCATCATATCGAATGCCTGGATTTAGTTCTGATTTTTCAATCACAAATTCATTCATCGTCTTTCTGAAAGGTACAAATACCTACCCACGTTATCCAAAATTACAAATCTACCCCATTGTGCCTAGCCGACACACCCACCAGTCAGGGTTGAAGTCGTAGAGAGAGTTTCTACTTGCCAGACCTAATCCTGCTTGTTATATGTTTTTCTTTTCAATCTTATACAACCTATAAATCCGTTTATCGCTATCAAGTTGTGACAAAGTCGTCTTGCTGGGACAATGATTTATTATAAGTGTGATCTGAATGGTTAGAAAATGGATTCCCCATGAATAAATGAGAATCAAATGGTACGGGCAGTCGTCAAGGAAAACAGGCTGGCGTTTTTTTTTAAACCTTAACCTTAAGAACGAAAGTATGAAAAGAATGGTTCCTGTTGAATCAATAAGAACAACATTAAACTGTTTGACAATTTTGAAAATGAAAACTTTATAATTCCCGTCGTTATCAGACGCCCACAGCAGAGTATAACCGTTCTGTTTGTCGGCGAAATAAATAAATCCAGTGTCATTTTTAAGCTATATGGTTTAATTATACACATCTTTTAGTTATCTTTCATAAAAAGAATGTCGTTGTATTTAATTAATTCTACTATGAAGGTGCATTATCCAAAATGTATGTACATTAATGTTAAAAGAAAACGAATTCTTTCGTGCTTCAAGGAATATGGCGTTAGCACGTGCAACACGAATATTATTTGCCATTTGTGCGGGATGGATATTCCCTGTTGCACGTGCCCCACGAATATTCTTTGCAGCACGTGCATCACGAACATTACCTGCTACTGTTTGCACGTATCCCACAATTCGGGTCATGGACTTCTGATAGTCACGCGGGAGGCACGTGACGCAGACGGAAACAAACGCACTGAGGCTTATGAGTCCACAGCCTCCACCGTAGAGAACACAAGAAGCTTGCCACGCCCTTACTGGTACCCTGCCCATGCTGAATGTTCCGCCATAGAATCGACACACCTCACGTGACTTGGCGTACCGGGTGTCGCCGAAACAGTAACTGATCATGCCGAATGCGTGGGAGAAGTCGTGATGGAGCAGCCAGAACGGCTGTAGAAAACTGAACGTACACGTCCCCGCCACAAGAACTGAGAGTAACACCCATATCAGGAGAATTGGAGAAGGCATCCTGTTGAGCTAAAGAATCCTGCTGAGTACAGTTTAGCCGAGAGCAGCCAGGTGTCTGCCAAGCTGTAGTTATGATGGCACCGTTCATAAAGACATCCAATTCATCATGGTCAATAGGCCACTTATACCATTCTGGCGGAAGGATATCAACGTCACAGACCTTTTCAATACCAATAACGTTACATGTAGCCACGCTTCCGCCTGCAAAATAACGTCGCCGATTTCGGAAATGACGTCACAATTCGAGCGTTAAATTGGCAGTCTGTGTATCGATTCAACAGTTAATCGGTACTTTATTTCCTTCTCTTGAATATGGCATGGCCTATGATTTGTAAGCTCCAGTATATTCTTTCGAACTAACCATACTTGCTTGTAGTAATAATAGTCTTTACGCACGCCAGTACTCCAGAAGTGAATTGGGATATTCGACAAACAACTCTTAAACGTCAGCGAGTCCACGAAGTCCCGATTGTATCATGTAATAAAACCAGATCGTCCTCCGCTGGTGCTGTATCGAAGTCGTATGAAGTAGACGCGATGTTACACAAGGCTTTGGTCGGGATCCGGAATGATATACGTCCCACGGAAACGGAGCTGAGTGAAGTTATGGCAATTAGGCCTATACGAGGCTAAATGCTTTAGTGTGAACGGAATAAATCACCGGTGAATGAGCAGAGTTGTGACCTTTCTCTCAACATACACCGCCAAGTGGGGCACTATTTGCTGAAGGACGTCGTAATTACTGCCAAACGTGACCTCTGAACTCTGAAAGGTTCGATGGCGCAGTAATATCGATCCGGGTCCTGTTATAATAACGATGTACTCACTGTGACATTCTAACTGTTTTCCAGCTCACGGGGCGGGTTAATAACTCCCTCGGTTAATGATGATAGCCTTGGAGGGAATTCTGAAATATTGGGCTCGCAAAATGTTTTCTCACATAACAAATCAAATAGTTTCTCTGCATGGATGAGCGCTTTACGCCTTCAGATGAGCTGGGAAGAGATTGTTTTCTGAGATTACTGGCGTTGTCTGTAATAAGTTGCAATTCTTCCCCTCGCCTCCTGACTGCCGTCCCCGTGTCCCCTGAGATGGAGGTAATGACGTTGCGAATGCTGTCGTTAACGCCACCGATATCACCGTTAGAGATGAGCAAAGAACAGGAATCACACTATGCAGGCTTAAATGATAGTCTCCAATTGCACACACGGCAAGTTTTATCACTAAGCCTTTCTATCACCTTCGCACTCTCAACTTTAATTCTTGTTCTCTCATCAATATCAGTCCGAATACTGCTCATGGGGGTATTTCTACAAGGTTCTTGACAAGTTAAAAAGCACTTTAATGCCAATGTTGGTTGTAAAAAGGATATGAACTTCGAGCGGTTTTAATGATCACTGTCTAAAGGCTTCAGTTTTCATGTTGCCTCCCGATGCTGCTCGCCGGATGATAATGTATTCTTGCTCTTCACAGACAATAAAAATACAATAGTTATTAATATTTCAACGATCACATGTCAGCGGGGAGGTTTCAGGATCGGTCGCCTGTCTCATATGCTCTCCAGAGCATCAAGCTTTCATTAGGTGTTAAATGAGTCAATAAAACAGGTGCTAAGTGATTCAATCAGCATCGATGGAAATCCTTTTTAGTAAAATGTCAAAGTTCACTGTGACATTAAAGTTCAAAACAACATGGAGTCTCTTCACACGCCATCTATAACGGGCCCACAGTAGGGATCGAACCCCAGAATCACATGTGTCTATATGATGGTCTCTGAATGTTCCAATGTTGAGTGATGTAAAATAACTTTGTCAATCAGGTCTCTCTATAGGACTGTATCTGAAAGCCAAGGAACGCAATGTTCATGGGCAGGACAATTCCGGAACTGTTAAAATGTCAACTGTTAAGCGTTACATGAAGATGTTGTAGAGTCTTCAAGTCTCCGGTACAAAGACCTCTCTGCGGAACAAAATACTTTTTTCAGTCACTTTTCGCACATAACGTCCAAATGTACCCCTCACTCTGATGTGGCGGTTCCGATCTGAAGAATAGTCTTGAGTACATCCAACGATGTTCAAACACGACACAGTCACAAGTTACATATATTGCCTTAATATGAAATCACTTCCAAAACCCACTTTTCAGGCGAATCTACTTCAAATCAGTGTCGAGTCTCCAACCTGCACAGACCGAAAAGACTTTAAACCAATGCCAGTCTAGCCGGACATAAATAATGAACCAGATTGTGAAAAGTTCTCAAAAGACGTCGATGACCCAGCCCTCTTCTCACGAAAGGGTATTAATCACTTTACTGGGCTGGTCAATAACTCAGGCTACCAGCGGCAGTCGCTTTGTTACTTCTTAAACGCTGTGGAAAAAAACTGTTGATGTCCTTCTGGTATATTACTTAAGCTGGTATTTAGCCCAGGACGGACGGGTCGATAGCTCTCAATAGTCCAGTAGGGGCCGTTCGATCTCCTTCTGCACTACCGCCGTAATACAGTGAATGGAACACACACTTCTTATGTAAAAATGAGTTTCCCTCTCCCACTTGCGTTGTTCTGTGTCTGGCGCTGAATTAAGATTCCACAGGTTTTGTTCGGTTCAAATGAATGAAAGTGTACATACTAGCTGACCTTTCACGCAGCCTCTGAGCAATTGAGTTAACTTTCGTACTGCACAGAGTAAAATGTCAATTTATCCACTGACATTGTCCTTCATCCTTCAAGTTCTATAATAGCGTTTAGAACTCATTTTCTCCGAAGACCTTATGTCCTGCAGTTCAAGCTGTTTTCTATGGAGATATAAATGTCAGCGCTAGACGTGTGCCTGTTTTAACTTGGAGGTACTGGTGTTCAAGTAAATGACGAAGACTTTATGATGCAACACGTATTCATAATTTCATAAAACTGTCATGGAACATCTGTTCCTTGGCATTATAATGCAGCCTCCTCAAATGTTGACCAAGGATGACCAAAGGCATTCAAGTACTTAGCCAGGGCAAACATCGGCCACAAGTCAGAACTCGGGTCAATATACGTCGGCAAAAACACGGAGAAAATCAGGCTTGCCTGGAAAAGAAGTTGGAACCGTCCCAGAATCAAGTCAGGCTGATCGGAAACTCAGTGTACTGTCTCCGGATTTCTTTGAATCACTTTGAGGAATTCTTCTCATCAATGCTGCTGCTGATGGTACTGCTGGTTTGGCCTATCATGGAACATCTCAGTGCCTCAAAACAGATGTGGGGTTCACAGGTGTTGGTTTCGATGTTATTACATGCCAGAAATATGAACCGTTTTGAGATGTAACAGTTTCACAGATTTATGGTTCAGATTATATGACCAGCTGTTTCTGCTTAAGCAAATCTAATAACCGACTTTTAGGCGAGTGATCTCAACCATTAGGTAATAGGATGACCTCACAGTTTAAAAGTTCAAAGTTTTATCCTTCATTGAAGCATTCTGTTAGAAGGTCTGTTAAGCATTCTTTGAAACAACCTCTTGCATCATGTAGTGTTCATCCTTGAATGAGTCTTCGAACCACTTTGTTTCCTATGTCATTAATCCCTGTAGCAGATCAACTGTCACAAACTTTCCACTTTTAGCCGGTCTGTTCTGTCCTCAGCTACACATCGCCTTCACGCCTCCTTCCAACACGTAGTAAACTTGACAGGTACGAATCTAACGGTGTATTACCGCCCAACTTTCCACGTAACAACGAGCCACAGAAATAATCAAGGTATCAGACAGTCGAAAGTACATCAGACCCGGAATGGCTGACGTTTGATGGCAATCACCACAACCGTTAGTCTTCTGCCTGTCAGTGAGTGGCCTCTGTCGACGATGTCGGTGTAATGACGCGTGATGTAGTCACGGGGCGGCGTCTCCCCGTGCCCCCAGCGATCATTACTCCAGGACGAAACTCTCTTTCACAATCAATACCACTGAAGCATCGAGTCTTCATCTGCCGGGCCCGGGACGATATTTAGCCAGCTTCAAACAAACAGATTGTGCCCCTGGCGTTCGATTTTTCCTGATAAATGTAGTTACCAATTCCTCTGTCAAAGACTCGCACCTTAGGACCCCCTGTCGGCAGGAATATGACAACATTAATTGCAATTCCTTCTTGAACGCCGTAGGAGTTTCTGTGTACTGACAAGTGTGTTAACAGGCGAGACTTTCCGAGACGTTACGAGAGTAACAGTAAGGGGCTTCTTTGGTCTCTTGAATATCTGCCAATAACTCCACTCAGTGCGTTTTTAAAACAAAATGAAATACATTCACACGATGCCATAAACCAACATGTCATCATCTTCTTCCATACTTTAATATCTCGAGGTAAAAACACTGTTCAGGGTGCTGGTATTAAATTCACTCGGAGAGACCATTACGGCAAAGTTCCTAAAGTACTGAGCGACATGTAACGGAATTCCTTCATTAATGATGCGTTCAGTTGTGTTGATGCACATGCCAATACATCCATCCATTATTTATATCTCTACCTGATGCTTCGTCTATACAAGATATCACATTCTGAACACCTTGAATACGGAAACCTCGCCTTTCCGGATAAGAACGGTTAAGAACGTATAATATATACTAACAACTTCATCTGTCATCACAATCCATTAATCCGGAACAATTTCTCAATCAATTTAGGGGCGGTGGGGTAGCATTGTGGTAAGCCTTCACTAATCACGCCGAAGGCCCAGGTTCGATCCCCACATGTGTACAATGTGTGAAGCCTACTTCTGGTGTCCCCCGCCGTGATGTTGCTGGAATATTGCTAAAAGCGGCGTAAAACCATACTCACTCACTCACTCACTCACTCTCAACTAATTTACGTCCGGATAAACGAGGTTTGCCTTTTCAAACCACACCTGAACCGGCAGGAATGGGTTTGCCAGTGAGTATACCGCTAATGCAAACCCAAATTTGTATCATTTAAAGATAAGGGACAGATAGCAAATCGATCAGCTGATCAAAAAAAACAAACTTATCTTGTGGACGCGTTAAATGATCCGGAGAAGCTCAATGAAAAGCCAATTTACTGCTTTATGCAAAGAAATCCCAACACTTCTTGCACACGTTAAGAGAATCAATAAAGACGTAATCCAATCAGCGACTACCTCAGCCATTTTGGTAAAAGCTTTTTCATGGGTAAAAAAAAAAACTGAACCAAAACACCAGCATCGAAAAACAATATCTGAACATAGCATGGCTTCGGCGCAATCATCCATGCATATTTTATAATTGACATTCCATGAAAAGCGCAGTGAATTCTTCCTTCCATGCAATCATGCCTACGTCCGTTACGATACATGCCGACTTGAGACATAATTGATTCGGGCTGTTTTAAGCAATAATACCTTTTAGCTTGGGGTCAGGTCGTTTTCAAAACAGTTGTAAGAGAAATTTGAAGCAATTTGAGGTCTAAATGTTTCTAATGGTACATAAACATGTGGGAGATTTACGATAAACGATATTATTGACAGAAAATCGATTGTTCTGAAGCGTATGACACTTTTTTATCATAACTTTTGAGCGTAAAGTATATAAGTTATATATAGCTTGTTGATTTACATTACAAACTGGCCATACTGCTCAGAATTCTCACACACAAGTTTCAAAACAAAAATCAGTAAAACAAAACCACTTGTTATCCTTGTGGCCTATAATTTAAGCTAAGGAGCGGCAAGGCTTCAGAACTTTCTTCCTATTTCTAGCTTGCGTCTAGACGTTGAAATTATGTCTACGTACTTAAGTAACTAGATATTTATGAACTGAACTATATCATGGACCTCAATCAGCATAGAGATATTTGTTTGAATGGTTGGGTTGGACGGTGCTGGAACGAAATCGTGAGAGTCGAAACTCTCTTTTAGATGAGAAGTGCTAATTAAAACACACACGGCTTGAAGGGCAGTGACGTCGTGCAATCACCTTCTAAACGATAGACTGTATTAATGTCAGTCGATAGCGACACTTGGAAGACAGAGTAAGTAAACATAGGGAACGAATAGCCCGGGTTTCCAGCGTTCGCATTGATTTCCGTTGAAGATGAAAACCGACGGCCAATTGTATATCGGGGGAAACGTTACGCCATCAATCGTCCCGCTATCTTTACCGCCATCGGCAGAACAATTCTCTCAGGGGAGATAACTACGCGCCACTTTTTAGCTCTTGCATACCACTGCAAATCGATGCGACGATATGTCAGCGATTTAATTGAATTCAAGTTTTTATTACCGACTTGAAGAAACGCAGACCCATTCACAGGGATTATTTCTGTTTTTGTTGGTTCGAAAACTGCTTTCACAACATTTGCAACACGTTGCAGAGTGATTGAGTAAAAAGGAGCGTATTTTTTCCGTTACATTCTTCATCGATTAGCAATATAACTGCTGTGTAACCTACGATCTCGTTCGGGAAGGCTTTATCTCACCAATCGGGCACATTCTTGGAAGAAGAAGTGACAAAGGGGCCTCGTCTCAGAACAGCTGGAAGGATGAACAGTGGAACAATTTGGGATATGCGCGGTTTTTTGTACCGTGAAGTTTTTTTTGGTTTTTTTTACAGTTTTGCCAGATTTGTTCAAGATAATTTAAATTTTCGATTTGCAGTTTCTATCCAGAACTCAAGCCGTCAAGTGAATATATACTGATCAAAAGAAGTAACGGAACGCAAAGACATAAACTGACGTACAAAAGTAAGTACACACCTGATGCTTTGGTAAAATGTTTTCCTGAAAACAGCATGATAGGGGCACCTTATCAGTTCCAGTCTGATTATCACAGACAGTGATTTCCGTAATTGAACTCACCCGTCAATGGCGGAAAGGTGTGAGCCGCGCTGGTTTGTTAATTGGATCAGTTTGCTACACCAATCAACTTCTCATTGATACCGGTATTCAAATGATGACAACTATAACAGGGAATGGTCGGGACCGACAGGTATTTCGAGTTATGCATAATATTCGAGACACCGGCATTCGACTCATCGAGATTTGACTGTATTTAGAAAAGTGATTCCATTGCGACTCACAAGTCACAAACATTGTGTAAGTGTTGCAATAACACCGTAGATGTCGTATCCCATTGGAACATTGCTAGCAAAATATTTACGCTGTTTTAATAGTCTCAAAACACCAGGTGTGTACTTTCCTTTGCACATCATGATAATTTTGAATAACATTTTTTAGTATATGAGCATCAGTCATCAAGTACATATTAGTTATAGCATGCATACTGATCGAAAGAAGTAACGGCACACAGGAATGGTGTTGAATAACATTGGAATGATTAGTGTACAAGCATAGAAAATTAAGTCACATCTCAGTTATACAATATATATTGATCGAGAGAAGTAACGGCACATAGAAATGGTGTTGACTAACAATGAAGTGATTAGTGTGCAAGCATAAAAATTCAAGTGTATTTTATCTGTTATACGATATACAATGAACGAAAGAAGTAACGACACATGGAAATTGTCTTGAGTAACATATTTTTGGTGTATAATCATAAATAAATCAAGCATATTTTATCTCAGTTATGCCATAGTAAATACTTTGAATAGAATCACTTCTGTAGCTTCCTTTTGACCCCGCGTCGACGGACGTGCATTGTTTAATGGGAATATTATTGACAAGAGAACGAGTGAATAATGTTTCTCGCCACATAGCTCTATGCAATATTCGAGGAATATTTAATCGAGTTACAACTACAATGGACTCAGCGTATTGAACCCTTGTGAGTGAGTGAGTGAGTGATAAACTATAGTGTTGCGACAGGTCGTAACGTTACGATCACTTTGAGGATCGGAACCCTTATGATTTAGTGACAGAGTGAGTGAGTGGGTTTAGTTTTATGCCGTTCTCAGCAATATTCCAGTTATATGGCTGCGGTCTGTAAATAATCGAGTCTGGACCAGACAATCCAGTGATCAACATCATGAACATCGATCTACTCTTATGAAGGATAAAACTCAAGGCTCTTGGACCATTTTGCCACCCCATTGTCCGCTGAGGAAGTTCACGTCGTTTATTAAGGGTATTCATGCTTGTTGATTAATGCCGCACTTCAGATATATGGCGGCGATCTGTAAATATTCGAGACCAGACAATCCAGTGATCAACAGCATCAGCATCGATCTACGCAATTGGGATACGATGATATGTGTCAACCAAGTCAGCGAGCCTGACCACCCGAAGTCGCCTCTTACAACAAGCATGGGCTGCTTAACACCGATTCTAACCCGGAACTTCACGGATGTCTTACCCGGATCTTCACGGATGTCTTATTAATGACAAAAGGAGAAACCAGATAATATAGTCTCAAATTAATAAGGTGCTTACTGAACGGCTCAGTTAACCCCATGAGAGTGTAAACGCGCAAGTTATTTGTAGCTAGACAAATTACAGGGTAAATCTACTTTGTGAAACTTAACTACAGCTTACATATGCAATTTGATTACGTTGTACGGAGAGTCCTCTTGAGGGAAATAGTCTAGACGCCGAGGTGTTTGTTGTAAATAGCGCTTTTACGATAACAGCTGTATATAAGATGCGTTAAACAGAATTATTCAAAAGATATATCAACATCTGCGTGAATGGTAATGCAAAATAAGTCTTTCAATGATTCGCTGCATAAAATGTTTATATTTTTTGTATCATTTCGCTTGCATTGCCAATTAAAATGAGAGCTGCTCTTAAGGGCTCCGGAAGGTGGATCTCGAACATCAAGTTCAGGGAAGAGGATGTTGTGTCATTCGGTGTCAGCAACAGCTGTGGTGACGGGACGAAGTTTAACGTCGGGTTCTTTGATTAAATTTGATTGTTGTTTAACGCCGTACTCAGCAATATTCCAGCTATATGACCACGGTGTGTAAATATTCCAGTAACGACCAGACAATCCAGTGATCAACATCATGAGCATCAATCTACGCATTGGGGTACAATGCCATGTGTCAACCAAGTCAGCGAGCCTGTCCACCCGATCCCGTTAGTCGCCTATTTCGACAAGCATGGGTTGCTGAAGATTCATTCCAACCCGGATCTCCACGGGTTTAACAACGTGTTCAGACTTATTTCGGATATTGCTGAGTGCGGCGTAAAACTAAACTCATTCACTCAGACCTATTTCACTTAGTGATGTGCTTGCATATGTGTGTGTCTGCTTGACTGCACCAGTCCGAACCTATGCTGATTTTAGAGCCATAGCCTTATGGGAGACCTTTCCGAATTTAAAAAAAACAGCTACCCAGCTCAGATGCATTATACTCACGAACCCACTAGTGCTTGTTTAATATCCATAGTGCAGGCAGGTAACATCAAGTATGTGTTTAGTGTCTTTCATATGACGAATCGACAATCGAACCAGCGATCTTTCAGTCTCCTAGATCTGACAGACGATCTTTCCATTAGACAATGGTGGCCGTTAAGTTAGTAGAAGCGGGTGGGTATTATTTTACGTCGTTGTAGCAATATTCCAGCAGTAAATCCCCAGGGACACCAAAACAGGTGTTTGACACTGTAACATTGTTGGGAATGAAACCCTGGTCTCCAGGGAGATTAGCGAACGCTTTAGTCACTGGGTTACTCCACTGCGAAGAAGTATGGAAGAACGTATGTTCGCTGGTGCTATTCTCGCTTGATTCAGTATATATTATGTAACAAAATACGTCTCAATGACTGACTGACTGAATTTGGTTTTACGCCGCTTTTAGCAATATTCCAGCAACATCACGG
>VKKT01000740.1:129799-160973 GCA_008038995.1 Haliotis laevigata
TCACCAATTTTCACTGAGTTTCATCATTTATTGAACTCATGACAATAATATTTTCAACGTTATGAATTTGTTTTACAATATATCGGTTCATGTGTAAACAGTACCTTTAAACAGTATGGAATATTTTGCAAAATCTAGTTTAGAACAGTTGACTGAAGAAAGTGGCTACATTTACACTAGTGAGTCTAAACTTTTGATGGGTAGTATATATTTCACGCCCAGCATCTTCACTCTCATAGAGCTACCAGTCAAGATCCGAGTTAGAATTGGTCTTCAGCAACCTATGCTTGTCATAAAAGAGGAGACTAACGGGATCAGGTGGTTAGGCTCGCTGACTTGGTTGACACACGTCATCGTATACCAAATGTGTAGTTAGAACTTTTCTTCAGCGGCTCATGCTTGTCGTAATAGGCGACTGACTTGGTTGATTCCCAATATCCCGATTCCCAATTTGCGTAGATCGATGTTCATGCTGGTGAGCACTGGATTTTCTGATCCTGGTTCGATTCTTTACAGACCATATAGCTGGAATATTGCTGAGTGCGGCGTTAAACAACAAACCTAAACCTTATTAAGGCTGAAGAAGTAGTACCGCTTTTGTGTCCTTTATTAGTATGGCCCGGTGAGTTGATCGAACCCAATTTATGGCAGGTATTCACAGAATTAGGAAAATTCATGATAATGTGTTCAGTAACGTTCAACCGTGAAACTGTTGCACAATCATTTTAATGCGTCGGTTTTTAGTGGATTATCCTATACTTGTTTGCGAAGGTTTAAAATTATCCCACACTCTTACCATGGAATTCTAAGTCAGCCTTCGTGTGTTCGTTTCTTGATTACTTTTCCAAGGCAGGAATACTCGGTTAATTTTGAAAGGCATTTGACGAGAGCGTTCGACACACGCATTAGCTATTGGATTTTGTGATTTACAGTCTACAGATTGGCAAAATAAATGTATCCCATTTCAGGGGAAATAACATAAATATGCTGCTCCATTATACCGAGGGTTGGAAATGCCATGTCATGTTGTAAGGGAGCCTATGTGGGACCAATAATTGGTTAAAACACCGGCTCGTCACGACCCAAGTTTGAAACTCATATATATTGATGGAATATTAGTAAAAGCGATGTAAAAGCCACTCGATCGCTTTGCAAAGTCTTCGTGCATATTTCTTTCATAAAGAAGTTGACTTATCTGTGCTTGTCACACACATTAATTTCTAAACGGATCTAATCTCTATGCAAGTTCGTAAAAGACTGGCATGCTATCAGAAAAGGTCATTGAGGGTACATTCTTAACAATCTCATCAGCAAATTTCCTGCTTGTCCAAGCGATTTACAGTTAATGACATTTATTATGGCAGCAGTTTTTCTTGGCTTTATTAGCATTAGCGATTCCATCCGTTACCATTACAGAGCCATTATTCTTCAAGCCTACAGATGGGATTAATGGTGAAAGAGTTCCATGTGGAGGTAATCATAATTGCAACCATCTCTAAAGGTGAAATATCTTTACATACGAAGTCTCCGTGTACCTACCGGATCAAAGAAGCTCGGCCAGAAAGTCCGCAGAACTCCAAACGTACTTCTTTAATGCTGATGTAATTCAGAGTTCAAAGGGTCGTTTCAGAAAATCGATGTGAGGTAAATATCCAGTCTAGTCCGTATCATGAAAGTCGGTGTTTGTTTACATGGGCAGTGAGTGGAGCTTTCATGCCCCTATCTCAGACTGCTCCACGTCAAGAGGGACTGGTTATCTGTGTTTACAAGACGTCTCTTAATTCAACATCAGAAGGTGTCGCGGGTTGGAGACAGAATCCATATGTCGGGTCTCACAAGTCTTTGTGGTGGAATGTACGCATCTATGCTTGAGATCCTAACTGAATAAACGATTGTTTGTTTTTGTCGGTTGCTTAAACGATTGTTTGTTTTTGTCGGTTGCTTAACACCAACCCGTGCTTGTTGAAAGAGGTTACTAACAGGATAGGGAGGTCAGACTGGATTGATGTATGTCATCGCATCTTAATTGCGTAAATCGATGCTCATGATGTGCATCACCGGATTGTCTGGTCCAGATTCGATTGTTTATCGCCACCAGTTAACTGGAATATTGTTGAGTGTGGCGTAAAACAACAAGCAAACAAACTCAACGTTTTAAGCAGAAAGTTTTCGTGGCTATGGAAAGGCTTTGTTTGACTTCCGTCAGACATATGACAGGAAACATGCCATAATGTGTGTGAGTTTGGTTTAATAGAGCCTTCGGTTTTTCGACCGAACGAGAATCCCAAAGTGTTCATTTTATCATTTTAGTACCGAACAGGAGATGCAAACTTCGACCAGCATTATTTTAAACAGTTCACGAATCCATTTCTGCACATTAACCGCGTGATTTTTAGAATAATATTGTATTTCTTATCAAAGGACGTATTTTCCATTTTATTCTCTATTAAAGTGTGACGTTATCATCCATCAAGAACATTTGTGGATCAGATGAACATAAAATAACACAAAGATGAGGAAAATTCTAACATTCCTTTCTGTTCCAAAGTGACACTGATAATTGTCTTCTCGGAAAGAAACCATTGTCATTAGATATTTCTAGAGTCATTAAGTCTTTCAGGAAAATGTGTTCAATAGACATGTAACTACAAAGGATTCTTTCCAAATATCACTTGTCTCACAATGAGCGTGTGACATTGGATTCCGGGAAAATGCTTTCACAGTAATTGAAACGTGGTCGCTGGCATTTGTATTGAGTTTTAATAAGCATCTAATGGTTCAAAGCTGCATTTACAAGGAAACGACTTATAACCTTAAGTTAACAATGCGGCGTGCTGGAAGGGCTCGGTATTTTTACAAACACCTTGTCACCATGAATACATATAATAATATCACAGAAATAGGCATTTATGAAATGAGTAAACCTGGCACAGTTATCGGTTATGTCATTCCAAATATTTCACGATACGGGGTCATCCTAAAATATCCAATATGGCAGCCAAATCCAATATGGCCACCATAAGGAATGACATTCTTGTATATCTCAAATAAAACGAGACCAACAATATGAATACATTCTGTAAATTCAACGTTTGGAAATGTGTTCATTCAACACTACAGCTCGTTCAGCTTGACCTGAGATATTCTACATATGCATGACCCGGGAGGTCAAATGGCACAAACGGCAGGTCGACTTAACTTCATTAAATAGGGGAGCAAAGAATGTTATTAATGTTGCGTTCGTGCAAAACATGCATGCATGGGTTCGTTTCAAAACTTGTCCCGGAAAACAAGACTTCTGAAAAACACAATCATTTCATGTTTTAATTAAGTTGTTTATACAGTCATATGCTATCTAGTTTGGTTTACTAACTTTACAACGTACAGACGTCAGTTACTTTCACAATCGCTGTCACTCTCTACACCCAGTTCAGTTATGACTTTTTCTATTTCATGTTCAACTGCAATATGTTTCTAGATTCATTTTTAAAAAGAAAGTTAGGATATTGCTGACGATATCTCGACACTGAGATGTGAAACGGCGACCTTGTCTCGGCTGTTTGGACATGTTGACAATCAACTGACAAAGGTGCANCCCTTCACAATAATAGACCCAACCGGCTGTGACACGGTCATACAATTCAGTAGTATTCACTTGATCAGGTCAAGCTGAACAAGCTGTACATATACTATACCGGCAATTGGAGCTGTTGTGTCTAACGAACAACCCTGAAGCATAAGTTATCCTTGGTTTCTTCTCAGGCATAGACCTTTGCACGAAGTATGCCTTTTCCTTCCTGCAGTGAATGGGTAACCGGTAGGATGACATAGTGATGTGACTGTATACTTCCCATAGTCAGATTGTATACTCACCAAGGAGCTGAAAATGAAACGTGTGTTAAACCTCAGAGTGAATAAATGATAGAAATTTGTTTTATGCCGCTTTTAGCAATATTCCAGCAATATCACGGAGGGGGACACCAGAAATGGGCCTCACACATTGTACCCATGTTGGGTATTGAACCCGGGTTTTCGGCCTGGCGATTGAACGCTTTAACCACTAGGCTATCCCACCACCCCGTTAAACCTCAAAAAGGCAATATCGCTGATAATTCTTGGTCATGTGATGCTTAATTGAGGTGACTATATTTGTTACGTGTACTAATGACTATAGGTAGTCCCTGCTTGGACGTCTTTATTCATAAGGATGTCGGTACATTTTTGCTTTGAAGGAGACGTACAAGTAAAATCAGGGGTGAAAGTCACGAATATACTAAATTATTTCTTAAATATAACTGACGTATTGTTCACATCGTTGTTACGCGATACTCAACAACAAATTCTATGGTTGAAACGACAATGCATGCGTCACTCATTTTATATTCATGTTGTGATTTATATGATTTTTTTTTATAAAAAACCTGTATGATTAAAATTTCAAGAAAATAAATCATGTATGTACAACTTAGGAAACTACCAAGAGAGATAAGACTCCCACGTTAATGATGACAAAAATTAAACAAACAAGCATTGGTTATCCCATGGTGTTTTGATAACTGACATTGTGTTAACCGCATGTCTGCTGTGTTTCGGCGATTGTTTTCAGGTTCGTAACGAACGCTCATCACGCCGTGGTTCGATTCCCCACGTGGGTAATCACAAGCCCCTTTCTGGTGTCCCCCACCGAGATATTAGTGGAATATTGCTAAATGTGGCGTAAAATAAGCCCACTCACTCGGGTTCGTAACGATTCGAAAAGTCTCATTTTGGATCAAATACATTTTTTCAAGTGTATATATTATTTTACACGGCTATTTATCCTACATGTACCAGAACAAATATTCTCACAGCAAAACATACCCTTTCAACTACAACACAAAGCAACATACTTACGCACAAACCATGCATTATCGTTCTAAATAGGCATTACCTAGGAGCGTGACATCTGGGAACCGTAACACGGATTCCGATCGGTCCGACCTTGCCCATCGGGCAGAACCCGTCAGGAAGATGCCACGACGGGTGACGTGAAATATGACTTTATGAATAATACAATAATTCGACGTGATTGAACATATAGACTGCCATGCGGGAGCTAATAACGTTGGCAGCCGCATCAGGCAAGGCATCCCTGCGAGAGTATGAGAACAAAGCAATGTAGACATTAAACAGCACGGTCAATATGAGCACAGTGAGCAATGGACGTAAAAATCGATTCTTGGGGAGTCCCCAAAGAGAGAAGATTTTATGACTCCACAAACATGTTGTGTAATATGGAATTGTTTCGTTTTAGTGGCCATTATGAAAATACAGAGGGATGCCAATATATTCTTGTGAGCAATCCTTAAGGGAGTTGATGTTTTGAGTGACTTTTTGGCGTCAGGTCGTCGGATTTGTTGAATAATGTAAAGAAGCGTGGTGTCAAAACACAGTTTTGAGACAATGACGGTGCATTTTGAATAGATGTATTAGAATTTAGCACAACGAAAATGATTAATGCTTTATCCTTTGGGCTCGAGTTGGAGTCATGTCGGTGGGCTTGATAATTGTATTTCGTTCACAACAGATATTTGTAGTCTATTCAGAACGCACAAAATTGCAACGAAATCATTTTGTAAAAACTCAAAGGCTTGGTGTTGCTAATATGTCCGAGTTCATCCCTGTTCATTGTGTGTTAAATGAACCCTGTTTTACGCCGCAGTCAAAGCTATTCTGTGTCACAGCGTAAGTAATGTGGATTTGTCGAAAACGGGGTTGATAGCATGAGCATGAACGATGGCACAAGTTATCCAAGTCTCACGTTACAATGAGTGAGTATAGTTTTAAGCATTACTGCAACCTTATTATAGACAGGTAGGGGACAAGATCTTTTGGCCTTTGAACCAGGTGTGGAAATTCTACCCAGCACGCAGCTGACAAAGTAACATTCCACTACCCAACACTCTTATTTACCCTCATTTAACCGTGAAGATCCGGGTTAGAATTGATCTTCAGCAACCCATGCTTGTCGTAAGAGGCGGCCAATGGGATCGGGTGGTCAGGCTCGCACACTTGGTTGACACATGTCATCGGTTCCCAGTTGCGCAGATCGATGCTCATGCTGTTGACCACAGGATCATCTGGTCCACACTCGATCATTTACAGACCTCCGCCATATAGCTGGAATATTGCTGAGTGCGGCGTAAAACTCACTCACTCACGCATTTACCCTCATTTAGACAAACTTGGTATTTATTCTGCCTTGGGACTGTTATCAGCGCGTGTTCCTTTTGAAAAATCTTAGTGCATTAATTTCTTAATTAGCTGTGACATTAATATGTCGTTCTCATACATCTCAAAAATGTTTCCATAGATGAACATTGTCGTTCAAGAAAAACGATGAGAAAAATTAGTTAATTTCAAGTAAGTGGCTGAAAATGTTTTGTGGAGAAATGTTCATCTCCTTTTAGAGAAAAATATGCATGTCAGCAATTACAGAAAAATATCTCTGAAAGGATCTTTGTAAGAATCTTTCCCATAATTACATAGTTACGCACGTTTGTTTCAAGACTACTTATGTTTATTGCTGAGCTTGAAAGTATATTTTGTACGTGGCGATGATTATTATGGATATTATTTGCGACAGTCACGACAGTTTCCATGTGCACAAAGATATGACACAGTGCTAGCCAAACAATAATTTTAATTGTTTAAGGACTGTTGCCATTGTTATCTGGGGAATTAATCTACCATGTTATGCATTGTCGTAATTGTGAAAAAAAGGGTTCGCTTTACGTCATAACGATAATGAGTTCGCCCGTCTCGACAGAGACATGGCCTCTATTCCCCAAACGAATAATGCCATAGTGTTGGTGTCTTGTAGTTAGATATAAAGCGATGTAGAACCTTAATGTTGAAGAAATTTTCAAATTAAATTAAATTTTAATTTTCTTTTATCATTATAAATATTTAGTGGAATGTAGATTAAAAATATACTTACGGCTGATAGCTGGAACATTTCGTCGGTCCATATCTGGCTCTGTTGTCGATGAGTGAATTTATATCCAATCTTAAAGTTGCAAACATTCTAATTGTGTCCTACCTTGGAGTTCGTTTCTCTGAAAAAGCAGTGCTAATAACGTCGCATGTCCAGGGAGTGGTCGCCCGTGACTGAACATGATTTTTTTCGATTTCTTACTAAAACCTGTGAAGGATAGAATCCGGGGTAGAACTGGTCTTTAACACGCTTGTCGAACAAGAAGACTAATAGGCTAGGGGGGTCGGACTCGATGTTTTGGTTGATGTATGTAATTGTAGTTCACCTGCGTAGATCGGTGTTGAGGATCTCCATCACTGGATGGTCTTGTTCACAATCGTTTATTTACGTACCGCCGTCATATAGGGCGATGTTACATGTTTCTTGATACATGTGAATATAAACTGTACACAAGGTTCCTTCACTGAATTTCCCGTCGTCATATATCTGGAATAATGCTGAGGGCGGGGTTACATATTTCTTGATACATGTACTCCTTTTTCTTTCTTATATACTTATATGACCCGTAAAGGTCCGGGTTAGTATATTGATCTTCAGTTACCCCTGCTTATCGAAAGAGGCGACTAACGGGATCGGGTGGTCAGGCTCGCTGACTTGGTTGACACATGTCATCGGTTCCCAATTGTGCAGATCGATGCTCATGTTGTTCACTGGATTGTCTGGTCCAGCCTCGATTATTTAAAGACCGCCGCCATATAGCTGGAATATTGCTGAGAACGGCGTAAAACTAAACTCACTCACTCTTTATATAAACTGATAGAATATTTGTTGCTCGCGGACAATGCACGTGGGAGTGTGTTGGTGTTATGTTTGATAGGTAGGAAACTCGTGACAAGACGAGGTTTCTATTAGTTTCTATGGTGACGTCAACACATTTGATGGTAACAGTATGACACGACGATACTTTGCATTGAATATCAAATTGATGCTTGTGATGCGGCTTAATTAAGTGCGTTAAAATATGGAACTTAAGATCGCTGTGTCCTACAAAGCCACAACCAAAGAGTAAAACCATATGAGTGAGTGTGGTGTTACGCCGCTTTTAGCAATATTCCAGCAATATCACGGCGGGGGACACCAGAAATGGGCTTCACACATTGTACCCATGAGGGGAATCGAACCCGCCGAACCCGGCGAGCGAACGCTTTAAACACTAGGCTACCCAGCGCCGTATAATCTACATAACATAGATGTGTAAACATATCATAGATGTGTAAACATAAATAATCAGATGAATGTTTAGAAATATGTAATTCAGAATTCGGAATAGAAATTATGTTGGTCAAGAAAATATAATAGGCGCCAAGTTGGCCTGTATGTATACCATTTTTTGTATATACAACACAAACTGGATTCTCAAGTTTGGGATGCCTTACTCTATCTTATACGTGATCACTTAATAGTTTTGTTTGTACTATTGTGCGGAGTGAGAGAAGACATACGTCAATTATAATCAATTCTATCAAAACTCCAGAAAGTACAAAATTCTTCAGCTCGACTTGTCAACAAAGTTCCCTCTAGGATCCACATAATGCCTGTTCTTAAGTCTCTTCACTGGTCACCACTCAGAGCCAGAGTTGAATTCAAGGTCCTGAGTCTTGCCTACCAGTGTTACCATCTTACGGCTCCTGAGTCTTGCCTACCAGTGTTACCATCTTACGGCTCCTGAGTCTTGCCTACCAGTGTTACGGTCTTACGGCTCCTGACTACCTTGTTGAGCTAGTCACCAAGGACAACCCTTCCAGAATGTTATGATTGGCAGATCAACACCTGCTCACCATTCCCAGGCAGAAACTCCGGGCATTCGGGTTTTGCTCCTTCAGCTATGGTGCTCCACAGTTGTGGAATCAACTCCCGACTNAACTCAAAATGTCTCCCTCCATAGGCTCATTTAAAAGTTCCCTGAAATCCCATCTTTTCAGAAAATATTACAATCTATAACTTTCCAAAACATTTTAGCCTCGTTCTAGCATAACCTTTGCTTTGTAAATATTTGTAAATATGTAGCGCTTTGTGCATGCTTTATGTGTGGAATTCAGCGCATTATAAATACACATATTATTACTTTTATTAATTATAAGGTACATTTTATGAATCGCAGATGCAACCGGTAGGGCAGGACATGCTTCTGCCGTTTTCACAAACACCTGGTGTCATCACTAATTTTCAATAATCCATTCATATACTTTTCACAACTATAGAAACGGGCCGATACAGCTCCCGTCCTATTCCTGCTTCACAACGCTACTGAAAACACTGTACATATCAAGTTGAAGACGAAGCACACTTCCCTTTACACTGTCCTTTTTATGACGATATCTGTATTTTTTACTTTAAAAATAGTTTTTTTTAGTACTCCTGTTGATATTACCATTTTAAATAACCATTGTAACTAACCGCTTTTAGAAGCATGTGCTCCTAAACGATTAAACGTAGGAGATTACTTCATGAATCATTTAACATTTACTCAATATTTTATCTTTATTTGTGCATTTCATCATTTAAATTCCTACTATCTATATTTGTATATTGTGCATATGATCATAATAATATGTAACATTTTATCTTTTTTTACACAGTTTTAAGTACACTAATTTTGTAAACTATGGTCTCTCATAACCCTCTTGGGTGGCATTTGTACCTTTACCCTTTTAATATTCAAAATGTTGTATTTACGCTCTTGCTGTACAAATGGCGAGAATATTGTATTGTATTACAATTTCTCCCTTCACACCAAACGGAGTTTGCTTCTGGGGACAGTTACGACTGGTTATTTGTTAGCACTCACGTTCGATACTTCAGTATCATTTCAACGTTGTGGTGAAAAGTTGATCAGCCTTTGTACATGTATATGGCGGGTGCCACCGGTGGGGTAAATACGCTCATCTTTTCTCAAACACCTTTATCATCACTATTTGAAAGTGAGTCATAAACACATGTCCTGTCTTCGTATTTTATGGTGCCGATCACTTGATTGTCTGGTCCAGACTGGATTGCTCACAGACCACGTCGTACAGCTGTAATAACTGCTGGATGTGGCGTCAGATAACCTCAAAGAACAGATACTCATGATATTGTAAGAATTGTGCAATCGACTCTGCTTGTAGCAGAGATTTATTACGGATGTAGAAAGGATTTTGTCCTATATTATTTTTGCATATTCTCTGCATTGCTGTATCGACACGCAATGTTGTAGTGTGGTGCTTGGAGGTCTGTCATATTTCTGGATATTGGAATCAGCGTTCACAGCAACCAGTTTGTGTTTTCCTTATACAGTATCCCAGTTACATTGAGATGCATTTTAAATCAAGGTACTGGGTCGGTTGGGTAGTCCTGTGGTAGAAGCGATGGCTCATGCCGAAGACCCGGGCTCGATCCCCTTCATGGGTAGCTTGTGTGAAGCCCATTTCTGTTATCCCCTGCTATGATATTGCTGGAATATTGCTAAAAGCGGCGTAAAACCATACTCACTCACACACTAGTGGTAGCTAGTGGATATGATTTATTATTATTACCAGTGAACATTCGTGTTAGAATCAATCTTCAGCAACCCAAGCTTGTCGTGAGATGCAACTAACGTGATAGTGAGGTCAGGCTCGCTCACTTGGTTGAACATAGTCAGCGCATAACAATAGTGCAGATCGATCATCATGATGTAAATAACTGGATTGTCTGGTCCAGACTCGATTACCTACTGACCACCGTTACATAGCTTGAATGTTGCCTAGTGCAGCATTAAACAACAAAGAAAACCTGACGTCCAGACAACGCAGGAAGGTGGCCTTACCTGGCCAAACAATTATTTAAGTGTTTCAAATTATTATTTAAAGTATTTGGTGTGCAACCTAATTCTGAAGATTTCTCAGTTTTCTAAGCATTGGTGTTGTAACCGAATGATTCCCAGCGATCGCCAGTGTTCCATTCTCCAAGTGGCTGAAAAGCCCATTTCTGGTGCCCACCTCCTGGATATTCATGGAATATCACTAAACGTTATTCACACGATATTCTCTTTCTCTCCAGGACAACTGCCCCCTGATTAGCGTCACCCTGACAACTTATTAGTTTTACGGAACAACTGCCAATTGATTAGTATACTAAGGACATCTGGCTATTGTAACTCGGAACAATTGTCACCAAGGACAACGAATGCTTCATAAGCATGCAAATCATGCTCATTGCAAGAACAGTTATATCTGATCACCCTGTTTTGAGAATTAGACGGTAATGTTTTTATTTTTACTATTTCCCAAACAAAATACCCTTTAACATTCATATGAACACTTTCCTATTTGTCTATAAGATAATATTATGCGATATGCATTTACAGTGTGAACAATTAGGGAGTCAAATGTTTTGAAGTTGACTTGGTCATTGCCATATGTTAGAAATAGATACATTTCCTTTAGAGAATAGAACTGACAATACATTTTAAATCATTTTGTATTCACGCTGGGGAATTGTAAAATAATCAAACTATTTCATGTGTATTTTTGTACAGCACGTAATCTATTTAATTCAATTTTAGGCTGATGCAAACCCCTCGCGTCTCTTGCCTATTTGTTTAAACGCGAAAAATCAAACAGGGGCTACGTTATTTCATTCATTTAGGCAGTAGAATATACCCAAAGGAGCCGTTCAGCGTTCATACGCTCCCTCGTATTTCTGAATTGAGGATAAAATCGTTTTTTTTCTCTTAAATGAATAAGAACAGAATGTAATCAAAACATACCGTAAAAATATGACCTGACATCTCTTTTCACTTCAAAGAGACTTCAAAAATAAAATGAATATCAATGACATTAATCAAAGCTGTGCAGCAAATGCGGCTTATAAAATAACAATTTATGTGTAATCTACCGCTCGTCTTCCAGTGGGAACGATTATCGTGCATTTGCCGTATAGATTTAAAGTGAATTCCCTGACCCAATCGAGCTGCTTTTACACAGCAAACATACGTCTACCGACGCCTGTCAAAGTTCTATTCAGCTGTTCCACTAATGGGATTTATATTTTCTTCATCAGTGTGTAGTTGAGTTACATTACTTAAGCTCTATGGCTTAAAACTCGTTCATATTACATTGCCTTCTATACGCAATAACAGACGGAAGGGGAAATTATTCTAAGACCTAATACTCTTAACCGGGACCTACCAAGATGACCTCGATTACTTCATTGTGACCTGTTCAAACCTTTCAGTTTTCAGTTATAGTTGAAAAGGAACTACAAAAAGTGACTCAATTACATGAACAAAATCTTCAGTCTTTCAAGGGCGCTTTTTATCACATAACTTCATTTTTGACCCACCAATTTCATGTGCTAATTTGTCGACCATGGCAGGCAATCTGAAGGATGGGTATTCATTATTTAAAGACATATTTCAAACAGTTGAACCGCGAATCTCGATTCGTGATTCATCATGCTGACATACGTTAGAGTGCTAAATTATACGCTAGAAAGATAGATTGTGTCTATGTCTGTAGGTAATTATATTTTTGTCCCATTCCTATAGATATAAAACTGTGCTCAATTTATATTTGATATAGTTAGTGTTATTTGCCGACCATAGCTACTGCCCTGACAATAACGGATATTTTGCCACAGGACATAACTATTCCATGCTATGTATTTTCAAAGTTAAACCTCTTATATCGTTTGCTATTCTTGTATAATCCAACTTCGTCCATGGTAACCTTTAACTGATAAAAAGGTACTATAGTATGCGATAACATATATCTTGCCACAATAATGTTTCCAGTTATAGTTCCGTATGACGTTTATAGGTGTAACGAAAATACATAACTATTTGTTTGGGCAAGGCTTAGATATACGGGACTCTCCACAAAACAGAATATTCTGCACGTTATATGTAAGACAGATATGAAAAAATAACCAGATTGATCTTTACGTAAGGCTTAGATACCACGTCCCGATTTCTCGAAACAAACTTTAGTTTGAGTTTTGACTTAACTTAAGTCTGAGTTTTGAGTTAAGTTAAAGTTTTTACTCAAATTTGAGGAAATGCATTTCCCAGAATGAACTGAAATCGATATTAAACTCAAACATAGTCGACAATTTGAGTTTGGTGGATAGATTATTTAAGTTCTTTGGCCTTTTATTTTAATAATGCAGTTGACTTAAAAATCCAGCTGTTTCAAATTGTCAATTGAAATTTGAGTAAAAACTTAAGTTTATTTCGAGAAATTAGTGTCATGAGAGACACTAGTATCACTGAGCAAACATATTAAATAATAACACAATTTCCTACTCATCCATAACATGTAAGAAACAATTTATACACAGGTTTCACCAGCCAGTTACACTTAGATTGTATTACTGTTTTCTGTTTACATTACTCGAACTTATAACATCTTGCATGAATGTCTCTGAAGTATTATGGATGAGTTTGGTTATCCTATCTTCCATAAACCTTTTAAGCGTATCAATTAACTTAATGTACCAGCCTGTGTATACAGAACATTTACACACACAGCCATCAAGAGCAGATCTTAATTACGTAAGTTGTGTTATCCGATGTGTGTGTGGACATTCCAGCGGCCACATAACGCATATTGCTAATTGATTACCTTATGTAAAGGAAACATGAAAAAACATCACTTCTCCCAAAGCGATGGTTCTCGCCGTTGTGCTTTCAAATGTTCTTTTGAGGTGCGTTTTGAACAATCGATTACCTTCCTAAGTACTTCTCCAAGAACACTGAAGATGTGTGTGCATACATCTCGAGTATTGTTCCCTTGATAACGATGGGAATGCTCCTGCGTTTACTTTCAAATTCAATCTATACGTCGGAGTGCATTCTTGCATATACACGGCGGTGCATCAAGCTGCTCTGACTTTCGCCAAGAATAAGCATCCTAATTGCAAGCTTTTCTTTTATATGTGTGAACAGCAATCGTTAAACGACGAATGAGTTTGATTTTTTCCTCTGTGTTTGTAACAATGATTTATCCAAAGCTGAACTGTCTACTTGTTTTGTAATTTCTAATAGTTTTAGGACGTCAACGCCAAACTGATAAAAATGAATTCAACTATATCGGACACGATCCTTGTTATTTTAGGCTTGTGTGTCCCAATAAGTCTCAATCTGATCAACTAAAGATCTGAGAAATATTCAGATCTTGAAACTGAAGGGGTAAATACAGCCTTGAAACTATTGTGAAATACAACTTTATTATTTGTAAAGACGTTTAAGAACATCGTCTCGATATAGCTTCCGTTATGGATAAGAATTCCTGTTCCTAATGACATTTCAGGGCTCTTTCGATTATAGGTAAGACGTTTGTGTTGCTTGCAACATCCTTCTAGGCTTACGTATATTATGGATAATAAATTATGTATTGACGATTCAGTTTCTTGTCCTAACCATGATGAATTGGAATTTCTGTCTAAGTTGCAAGGCTGTTTAGGGCTACTTTTTAAACTTTACAATGACTTTTGCGGCCAATTCTTGCCTTTTCGTGTATTGATTAGAATTTACGTGTTGCTTGAAATGACCTAAGCCTACTTCTTTACGGATAAGAATTTCTGTATTGACGTTTGGGTATAATTTCGTGTCCCTACTATGATGAATTGGAATTTCTGTCTTGGTTGCAATGATGTTTAGGGCTACTTCTTAAACTTTCGTGTATGGATAAGGATGTCTTTATTGATTGTAACGTCGTTTCAGGGTTACTTCTTTCCCCTTGTTTTGTCGATAGGAATATCTGTGGGTTTTCAAATGTAATTACGTCTAGTGCTGATGCGTCTCTTCGTGTATGGCCAACAATTCGTTTACTTGTACGGGGGAAAGAAGTAGCACTGAAACGTGCCAACAAACATCGAAGAAGTTATCCATATCTGTTCACATCTTCATGTTCTTCATGTCTCTAGTATGGTGATCTATCTTCAGTAGTTTTTATCTTTTATCGTTGCCAAATTGTCTGTTAGTTTTAATGTTCTACAACTAGTTTTAAACCAAAATATATTTCTTGGTGCATCATATTACTGTGTAGATTGAAAAAGTCACAATGTGGCTTGAAAACTGCTGATGTGATTCAAGCTTCTATAGTGGTTATGAAGTACGTGAGCATGTTTCACGTTGCTTTTAGCAACATTCCAGCGGTTTCACTGCTGGCTACACCAGAAATACGCGTCAAATATTGTATCGATGTTGGGAATCGAACCCGGTTCTTCGGCGTGATAGAAGAACGATTTAACAACTCTGCTACCCATCCAAGTGACTACTAAAAACTTGGGGTTCCATAACGTGTATTTCTGACTAAAGCATTTAAAGATGACATCAATACATGTCACACACGTGCAAACAACGACACATAACCAATTCCTTGCGAAGTCAATACACACGGGAAAACACTTTCGTTAACCATTTTATTGTTTCTGGCAAGATTTTCTTTCCACTACATTCCAGGTGACTAATTATCTACATACAAAGCTACACATCTATTTTATTACATATTATCGGGTTATAACATACAAAAGAAACAGCTGTCTCCTTTGTACATTTATGCGTCTTCCTACCACTGTGGCGAATTGAGCATTTGTTGAGTGGAGTTAGCATGCAAAGGGATCGTTACCACTTAAAGATATTACAAAGTGGTATAAAAAACAGATGTTCGTTCGCCGTTGTATGTTTTCTATACTAACCTATTGATCGTATGAACTAGGAATATCAGATTGCTTCTACTCTGTTTGGATTCGTATATGGTAATATTGCTAAAATGTAATCTACTGATTGGATGAAGCATACAGATACGAATGTTGCTGGCCATTTTCTCGTTAGGCATGTACAAAATGACCTTGTTCTTCTTACAGTTACAGTGATCTTTAAACCTTGGTTAGTTCACAATACGCCCATGTTTGTGAAGCGTCATTGAGTATGCTGGCGGTACTCACGATTAAGGACAGGGCATTGTCTCTTTAATCCTTTCCAGAGAAGGATATGTAGTACTATCCCACATTTACCACGAGTCGATCATGCATTTCCAAAGTTACACAACAATTCGACGTCACAATATCAAGCATCGGTTCCTTCTAAGAGCATCTTGAACCCGGGCGGCTGTTGGTTTGTGACCGTAGTCTATATAATCCACAGCTTTCATGAGTTCTTTAAACATAAGAATGATATGCCAGTTAAATTTCGCGGAACACTCGACGTAGCCACATTTCCATTGTTTCTTAACGAGGTTAGCCACCTCTCTTCGTGGCATCCCTCTTTCCTCAGCCAGGTCATGCTTGTTCCCAACCACGAAGATGGGGACATCGTGCATGTCCCTGCTCTCAAGGATCTGATCCCTGAGAGTCTTGATGTATTGGAAGCTTTCTTCGGAAGTGATGTCGTAGACAAGGATGTAGGCGGTGGCGTTTCGGAGGCCATATCCGCGGAAGTCTGTCCACTCGTACAAAGAATTAACTGGGAAGTAAGGAATGTATGGACAGTCGATTATCTTCAGTTCATACAGGTGGTCGTTGATGATTACAGATGGACAAAAGACTTCCTTCTGCTCTGTAGGAATGTAATCCTCGGCGAACTGGTTGCACACAAATTGTCGAATAATAGAACTCTTGCCAACTCCCGGCGCGCCAAGTACAGCAAGTTTGACACATTGAAAGTCAGAATCTATTGTCAGATGGCTCGTGGCCATGATGAAAGACTCTCTCGCCTGTCCGAATCGCCGACTGCATTCTTTCCGCGTGGACCCCTTGTGTCGTCTGTTTATCAGCCACGAGGGTTTCCCCTACTGAGCAGACGATATGTAAGGACTGGTCTTAATCCTGAGCACGCTTTGGCCTAATATAGCTAATCTGTGCCATCATATCTTGGTGTCATTGTAGATATCGATTGAAGAACGTCAGCACTGCTGCCCAGACTCCGAACGCTTTCCCGCCACCGTCATGATCGCCTGCTTTCTACTGGCTTCGTGTCGTCTGCTGCTAAGAAAATAAGAGAGTCAGTGAGCATGCGCAGTAAATGAGGCTTGAATTTAAAGAGATGCTATTGACAGCTCACCAAAGCTAGCCATTACGGGCGAAATTTATCATTTCAATAACGTGCTTCATGACTTTTCCTGCAACTTGTTTCTGTAGTAATAATTGATTTTCTGGGGCTATGAGTTCTCAGTACCGACAAGGAACAAATAAACAAGATTTATATTCCCTGGGCGTCTTGATCCCGTGTCACTGTACATATATGCGTCTTATCATCAGTTTATTGATATTGGAGATAGTATCTATGAAGTGTTATCATATATTCAATAACAGAGCGATGGTAATGGCATCGCTTAAAGCCTGGCACATTTGGCGATAACCGACACAAGTTACTACTTTTCAAAGGCTAAAGTTCCGCAGTGATAGACGTTTGTTAATATTTATAGTATATATTCTTTATCAGGTATCCGCTGTTTATAGTGAGGTTTGGAAGGATAGGGATATATACATTTTACTTCAACGAAAGGGTAAGAGGTTTTGTGCTGCTTTTAACAAAGTCCCATGAATGTCAATGTACTTCATTTACTTTGACTGTGTTGGTAGTCGAACCCAAGATTTATATACATGACGAGCGATAGCATTACACAGTAGGATACTCACTGCCCCATGGTACGAAGACATACAGGACAGACAAAACACTCTGATAGTGAGACTTAAAATCGAAAGTAATCATTTCATGTGAACTTGTCTGGAGTGACGAAGAGTATTGCTGCTATATTTATTGACGCTTCAACATGAAGGTTCTTAAGGAAAAAAGGTATTGCCTTCGCTACACACACGCACAAGTTCCCGCAATGTTTATGAAGGAGACTAACCCAATCTTGATGACCACACTCATTTAAAGTGAGTGAGTGAGTATGGTTTTACTTCGCTTTTACCATTATTCCAGCAATATCACGGCGGGAGACACCAGAAATGGGTTTCACATATTGTAGCTATGTGTGGAATCGAACCCGGGTCTTCGGCTAGACGAGCCAACGCTTTCCCCACTAGACTACCCCGCCGCCATACTCCTTTAAAGATATGGGTTACCTAATGTTGATCATGGTATCCAACTGATATAGAATATTTAGTGGTTGTTTTTGTTCCCCGCGATAAACGATATTCCAACTATAAGCATGAGTATGCAAGTCTTCGTTTGTCGACCGGTGGTGGTGTAGCCGAGTGGTTTAAGCTCGTCACGCCTAATGCCCTGGTTCGATTCCCCACATGGATACAGTGTGTGAAGCCCTTTTCAGGTGTCACCGGCCGTAATATTGTTGAAAGATTTCTGAAAGCGGCGTAAAACTAAACTCACTCATTCACTCGTCTGTCGACCAGGCAATGACATCCTGACCAACGATATACGCAATTTGGATAAAATATCATAGAATAAGATGAGGCGTCTGAATAAGGTCATCGATCGCGTAAGCATGTGTAGCCGAAGTCCTATTAAACCGATATAAAATATTTATGCACCAACTACTACAATCTACGATACGCGGCATAATTGTCCCAAAGACTCTCTCACTATCAGCATTACCAGGGCCACGTGTACGTTCGAAACCGATGGGAATATTCCTGACGCGGGCGTTTTACATCACGAATGATAAGCACATCCTAGAATGAAAAGGTAAACATGTCAAAGGTTTTGTCAGCAAAACCCGTTGACGTGATCGCGGTCCTATGATGAATGGATAAAACGTGTTTCCAATTAAAACCTAAAACATGGACGCTGTCAAAACCAAGCAAAACCTTGCAGCAACAATGTCCCAACTTGTTTCTATCTAATACTGTTTGTTGATGGGATCTGTATTTACTTAACCTACTGCAGCTAAAGACACGCACATATACCCCCAGAGTCACAAATCAACACATATTAAATCAGCGGCGATTCTGATTAATCCCCCCGTCATTAATACCGTTTATACCCGAGTGTAAATATTGATACGATGTAACATTAGGCTCCCATTCGTTACTTGTCGGGACGAATTTCTTGTCAGATGCTCAATATCTCCCTGTACACATCTCCAATTCGGAAGCTATTCACGAAATCTCAATATTAATCACCGCTCTTGTTCGGGAGAAAAACACTCCGCCACATTCAGTGCAGTTTATAGTAACAACGCTTTGAGGAATCTTCATCTCTGGCCTGTTGTCGTGACTGTTTTCGATAAGATGGCGTGATGCAGTTCAATGCAACCAACATCTCAAATGCAATGGAAATCAGTTTTCGATAATGTAGGCGGCAGGAAGATGCGGACCCATTCGTGTCAGTGTGAAAAATGATATCATTGCAACAGATCAAGAGACATAAAGTATGATGCAGTGAAATTGAAAAACATTTCTTTCCATATTACATTATCATCTTGCTGTCTGGAAGGGGCTTTCTATATATAACTACACATGCTTCAGAATATCAGGCAGTTGTATGATGAATAAAACAAAACGTATTCCTTGTACATTGCTAGATACATAAAGCTCAGAGAGAAAAATATGTAGATACTAGCTTGAAGGTACACTTGAGAAACAAGTTCTTCAACATATTGACTGAATGATACAGACTTGTGTATCGATTAATGGACAGATCATTTATCATTTTGGACGGGTAAAGGCTGGGATTTCAGTGCGTTTTTCGTTAACAAACCTTAGACATGTTCATCATTTTCTGAACGAAGGATCGGAATAATGTTTTGGGTTGTAAAAACCTGAAGCAAAATTACTTCCTTAATCCTTCTTTAACAATTTCATTTGTAATAATTCCCTAGCACCCGATATGTACTTCCTGCTCACACAGACGCGCGCACGCACTCATACAAAACGGTCACACACGGCAAACGCATGCAGTCACACAAGGACGGTCACACACGGCACACGCATGCACTCAATCACACAAGAACGGCCACACACGCAGTCACACAAGGACGGCCACACACAGCAAACGCATGCAGTCACACAAGGATGGTCATACACAACACTCGCACGCACTCACACGAGAACGGCCACATTCAGAACACGCACTCACACACTAAAACGGCCACACACTCACACAAGAACGGCCACACACGGCAAACGCATGCAGTCACACAAGGATGGTCACACACAGCACTCGCACGCACTCACACGAGAACGACCACATACAGCACACGCGCTCACACTAGAAAGGCCACGTACACCACACGCAATCACTCACACATGAACAGGCACGTACAACACACTCACACAAGAACGACCACACAGAACGCGCACACACAAGACCGACCACACATAACACACGCACTCACTTGCTCACAGCCACATGCACACACACACCACGCAATCACACACACACACACCACAGCTTCACTCCACCACTAATTACCACATTCGGTCTATAAATGAGGTATAGGTGTTCCACTGTCGTATAATTTACACAAGAACAATGCATATTTGCAATACTGACAGAAGCAGAGGAGATGACATTTAGGTCCACAGCAGTTAATGATAACATAACAAACTCGAGACTACACCTCAGCTCAATTCAATATGGCTCATCTCACCCACGTTTTGCTGAATTGCACAACCTGGAACTCATTGTGTTGAACAAATAATTCCCGACGGGAAACATATATGAAACCTGATATTAATGCAATCCCCAGATATTACACTTATCGATTGAAAGGCCACCAGCAGCTATTGTTTCCTTATCGGTAAAAATATCATGTTCTTTCTTTTCATTCGGCCAGATTGTATCGCTCAGGAAATATGCAGGTTTCTGGTCTAACAATAAAGCTGTTGGGCAATTGCGGTACGATTCAGAGAAAGTCACAAGAGAAGAAAATCAAGATATCGATCGGTCATTGATATTTCCTGCCACCCAACAATTAGGGAAATCAATATCAGAAGTAGAATTAAAAGAAAACGACTGACTTGTGCTTCTGTACAATTGCACATAGTAATTGATTAAGAGTACCATTCACCGCGGAGGTGATATCGCTATGTGATATCAGAGAAAGAAATTATACGAGCAAAGAATGTATTCATCGTTAGAACGACTGTTAGGAAGAAATGTTTACTATCAAACTATGTACACGTAAAGTAACACATTTCATTCTAGAGCACCCTTTAAGATCCGGGTTAGAAGTAAGGCTGTACAATATTACCGGTAAACCGGTACATACCGGTACAGTACCTCGCCATACGATTATCGCTATATGGATCACATTCTGCAATATATTGGGTCATCCAAAGTATACTCCATTTGAATAATCTGCCCTTGAGTTCCATAGCAAACAAATGCGCTCTAAAAGTGCCAAATGTACTTTTATTTCTGTTGGTTTCATGTAACATTTTACAAGAGGAAGTATCATTATGAGTGGCTCCAAAATCGCCAAATATTCTTCCAAATGCTTTTTCGTTTTGTGGGTTTGAATGGCTTTATTTGGAAGAATTAAATGGCCTCAAATAAACAGTTTAACCGGTTATTATTTGGACTTATTAGTACAGCCGCTGACTCTGAGTGACCATTTCACAGTTCGCAGTATTTTGTTATTTCTGTTTGTTTCATAATGGGACATATGATATCAATTTATCATACAGGCCTAAGTCTTAAACAATTTGTAGGACTGTATAGTGACATTCTAGCCAAAGATCGTTTTGGAGGTAACATGATATTTTAATCTCAAGTAGTTCAACGGCATCTAGTTTTGTTTTCATTTTGCAATAGTTCATGTTAACACATGTTTATATTGGAATTGAATTATATTGGAATTGAATAACTGACATACAGTAACAATAATTACATACTGCATTGGCTGACTGACTGACTGAGTTTGGTTTTACGCCGCTTTTAGCAATATTCCAGCAGCATCGCGGCGGGAAACACCAGAAATGGGCTTCAAACATTGTACCCATATGGGGATTCAAACCCGGGTCTTCGGCGTGACGAGCCAACGCTTTGACCACTAGGCTACCCCACCGCCCCCATACTGCACTGAAGTGCATTCTGTTTAAGCAAACATCACTGACAATGAAAATCATGTGATACCATTACCTTTATCATTATGTTCACAAAACGTCGTTGCAACACATTCCAAATTAAGGCTCTATATTATTGTATTTATCTATAAACGACTGGCATACTGGCATACAGCCATACACAGAGGAGACGGTCAGCCTGAAGGTATGGTGTAACAGCAACTAAGAAGATGATATCGCACACAGAGAGATATTATGAATTTATGATGTACGCACTTGGGCAGAAACCTTCCACTCAATATATCACAATATGAATTGCAATATCTATTAAATTATTGAAATATATCGCAATATGAAAATCAGGGCAGTATTCAGCCCTAGTTAAAAGTGGTATTCAGCAACGTATGCTTGTAAGAGGCGATCAGGTGGTCATGCTCGCTGACGTTGTTGACACATGTCATTGTATCCCAGTTGCGTAGATTTGGTCCAAGCTCGAGTATTTGTATATCGCTGTCATACAGTTGGGGTATTGCTGAGTGCGGCGCTAAACATACAAACAAATCACTGCACAGATAAACAAATTAGTTTGTCTGCCTCAGGCAATATTCAAGCAAGATGACAGTGGCAATTGACCAATATTTCGTCCTATCTCTGTTGGTGGTTGTGATGGAATTTGGTTTCACGTCGTACTTGAGAATATTTCGCTCATTTGACGACGTGCATGCGTGTTAATGTGTATGTGCGGGCTGCTTGTACTAGCCCAGACTGAAGCTGGTTTTATAGTGCTAGCCCACTGAGATACCATGCCGCAGTAAAGCATATGAATACCCCGCTCAGACACATTATACTGACTCCGAGCCGACCTGTCCTTGTTGTTCCTTAATGTCGACCTTCCGCTCTCCGGGCGGACGCTCTAACCACAACACCACGGAGGCGGTCTATCTCTGTTGGAGAATGATGACAGGCAATCACTAAGCTCACTGAGCCTTATCACCTTTTCCATTCACTAGCCTCTTAGGTACCGGTTTTGGTGCCTTTCTGAATTATGAAACCCAAGATACGACTGACCTGCAATGGGCGAGTTTATTTCTCAACAGACCAATATGTTTCGAAACAACATGGTATTAATGAGAGGAATCGACCCCCGTCCTGTATGTGATTGGAATAAAGCCACTTCCCCACAGGGTTACACCAAGTGATTCTAATGATGATGATGGGTGTTATCATACCAAAACCATGACGTGGGTTGGTTGGTGGTTGTTTAGTGCCGCACTGAGCATTATTCTGGACCAGATAATCCTGTGATCAACAGCATGAGCATCGATCTACGCAATTGGGAGCCGATGACATGTGTCAACCAAGCCAGCGAGCTTGACCACCCGATCCCGTTAGTCGCCTTTTACGACAAGCATGGGTTGCTGAAGGTTCATTCTAACCCGAATCTTAACGGGTCAACAACGTCGTTGTCACTGGCTGAAGACGACCTGGTGGATGAAACAGTACTACTCCGTTCTTTGTGCGAATGGGTGAGAAGACCGAGCCCAAGGAGCGGGGAATTTCCCTAAACATACATGAAGATTTAGTCTAGTAAAGGACATCATGCACAGGGAAACAAGAAACGTGTCGTGAAAGGTGAAAAATATAAAAGTCCCTAAATTGCACCTTTTGAAGATACACCCCCCTCACCCCACAAAAACAAAATAAAATCCAAACAACGCACTAACTAACTAACTAAAACACAATCCAAACAACGCACTTACTTACTAACTAACCAACTAAATAACTAAAGAATGTCGGGAGTTCCCAATGAATTCACTTCCTACTGTGGACCTTCGCGAGGAAATATGACTCATGAATCGATTCACGATCGAGTTATGTAACTCTTATCTGGCGAATGGCAAATATCTGATTACAGCGTCAGATAACGGAACGGTTGATTCCATTACATAAGTCAGAACCAGTCTGAAAATCACATGACAGAGTGATGAAACATCGGTCAATGAAGGTTGTCATACGCGGCCTGACCTTTCCACCCACCCGCCGTAACCACATTACGCCGACATGATCAATATATGTAACTATGTATTGTGAGAAGCATTAGGCGCAATAGAATTCGCTGTCTGTCATACTTGATGGATATATACTGCGTAAACGAACACTACATCAAACTTGGCAGGAGTAGTAGTTAAGACAGCAAATCATAGTGCTTCATTAGTGTCAGTGGATCAGGGGACACCCTATTTTCAGTCTCAGCTCCCCGAGGAGTATACAGCAATACTATTAGGCGATGTAAGGTACTAGGTTGCAGTCACATTACCAACTCTTTCTACCGGGTACCCGTTCACTGATGGGTTAATAGGGGCACATTTCGAACAGCTCATACAGTCATGGAGGAGATCTGGGGACATTGAGGATCGGTGCAATTTGGGAAACGCGTGATGTTTTAAACCTGTGTTCTTTAAAGCAACGAACAGCTCATGCATTCATTACATTCTGACTAAAGTGGTCAAAGACGCCGTATTGCTCTTATCATGCAACGACACGATATCCCAAACGAGTAATCATGTGTAAGAAAATGTAGGACAAGAATCAATACTCAGCTCCGTCACGCAGGTATAAAACGTCGCATTTTCAACTTCTAATAGTCCGGTTCAGTTATATTTAGCATTGGTCTGTACCTATACCTAACGTTACTTGTTATATGCAGTGGTTAAGCAACTGATTGAATTTTGGTGTCTGATATATAGACAGCGTTCAATCTGCATTTTGATGGTTTCTAACAATAGTAGACTCTTGTGTAAGACTCATAAAATCATCAACTCAGTGCGACATAGGAATATCATGTCCGCCAACTGTTTGTCACAACGGTCAGCAAAGTCAGACCTTTTGGACTCGCAAAGATCTGGGATATAATTGATCTTCAGCTACCCAGGCTTGTCTTAAGAAGCGGCAAACGAGATCGGGTCGTCAGGTTCCGTTTGGTTGATGCTTGCCATTCTATCCCAGTTGATGCTCATGATAACAATCACCGGGATACCAGGACCAGACTCGATTATTTACAGACAACTGTCATATAGCTGGAATATTGTTGAGTGCAAAATAACAAAACACAAAAGTACAAAATAATAAAAAAAAATTAAACAAAATGAAAACCAGACCTTCTACCGCTCGTTTGACACGGCATCTTCATGTTCTTCTTTGACACAACACATATCTGACAGGAAGTTCCTTAATGACGAAAATTACATAGATATCCCCTACATTATACATCAAAGCAGTGTAATACATACAGGCACACATCGACATCAAAGACATCAAAGAATATGTGCTTTCGTAGTTTTAACAATTGTGATTTTCAAAGGGAAGTCACACTCTGGCATAGAACCGACATTATCCAGATGATAGCGCTCCGTTCTTTGCCAAAACCTTCGGCATTTGTTGATTGGAGGTTCTTTTCCAAGCAGTGAAATTGCCTCCAATGAAAGAGTGTATATATCTCTGCATGACTAAGGCTTGAGATGATACGATCACGATTGGTATCGATCGTTTGGTGTCGATTGCAGATCAAATCAGAGCTATGTGCAACGTAGTAATTTCCGTTTTCAAATACCTCCCTTCTGTCAGCTGGCATCTTATTTGATTACACATGGTAAGGGCACAATGGTATAGTGATAGCCAGCCGTCGTGCATTACCAAGCTTTCATGCAGAACATCGCTGATCACAATCACTAAATAACCTTTTGCATAATCAGGGCGAATTTGCAAGGAAGCATACACCGGAACATGGATAATTGCCAGACTGTTTTACACAGCTGCAGTACGCGACAGAGCCTCTAATCCCTATCTGAAGAACTCGTATTATCTCCCCGGTCCCTGTAATCTCAACACGGCCACAGACAGAGGTCGCATGCATTGAAGGGAGTTCAATCACCTGCATCTGTCACAAATTAGCATTAAAAACAAGGAACGGGAAAATGACAATAAAAATCCGCAGAACAAACTACGGAAACGAAAAAATATTGATTACCATAATACCATCACATCAGATTCAAAGAAGGCTGACCTTTTACTCGAGTGTATGCATTCTATAACATTCCAAAATGTTGAACACCATAACTGCCCCTCCTGAAAAAATGTCATTCAATTTTCACTGGTTTTGCAATAGTATTCCAACAGCTGATGTAAAATCCATATTTTCCATATCTATGAATTCATGCTTTAGTCATAGAAGACACAAAATTACATTCAATTACCACATGCTTTCGAAGGTTGGAAATCAATTTTGTCTTTCTTCCTCGCTGAAATTCGTAATAATAGTTTCGGAGATATGAGGTATATCAGATATTCATATTGCGAATAAAGATAGGCTTTAAGGTGCTAATACCAGTCTGCAAATAATTATCTTGTCAATAACATCACCGATACATATATATCAGTACGTGGAACATGATACTATCACACGGTCTATAAATCGATGAAATGAACAATAGCTTCAATAGGTATCAAACCTTCCTATCATCTGCCTGTTTTTCAGAATGTTTGTCTGTCAGTAATTAAAAATAGGACTGCATTGTTTCAGTCTTTCATGTTGTTTGTCTGTTTGTCAGTGAACAACAGATATGAAATTTTCATGTTTTCATCATCTGAACGTCAGTCTTTCAGTCCCTCTGTCTGTCTATGGATAAGTCTCATTTGGGATTGGTGTACATAATATCATCAGAGTCGGAAAGTTTGGGAGCGTGGAGGTTTGGACCGAAGAACATTCGTTGTGTGTTTGCGTATTTACATTAAGCACTGGCTATGTTTAAAGATAGTCTGCCATGTAAATCATATTATGTTAAGTAATATATTCTTGGAAACGAATAAGGGAACACCCGAAAGTACAAGTTTTCCTTTATTCTTTTCCATAATTTCACCCACAGTGCAATACAAAGCTTGTGAAGAAACTTGGAAGAGAATATACCAACACTTGTACTTTCAGGTGTTCCCTTATTCGTTTCTATGAGTATATTTACTAGCAATATTTCCTCTGACGTCTAATGCTTAGCGCCTTGAGCATGTATCAGTGGGTGGTAAATGGCGCGCTAAAAATATCCAGTATCGTTATTATTATGTTTTACAGATTAAAGATAGTATGCAGCAGAGAGGGTTCGGGTGATCCTGGCATTATTATTATCATTATTATTAAAAGAAGATGATCACCGCACGTAAAACTTCAGTATAGAGAAAAACGTTTGCTCAGACATATTTTTGGAAATCATGAAGTCCTGTACTTTCAGATTTTGATTCTTTGTGAAGACTCGTTACGTATAATTTCAAAATCCATAATAATAGTTGCAGGTATTGGTGTGTTCAGGGTGCTACGGATGTAGCAGGAAATGCGAACCCTCTTCGACAATGCCTGTTGTCATGAATAGTTTTCGGTGGTCCATTAACTATTTTCTTCACTATTTGGCCTTTAACACCCTATGGGATCTGTTTCGGAAGATGGTCGAGACTGATTATTATATTTGAATGTTTGTTGTTTTTACGCCACACTCAGGAATATTCCAGGTGTATGGCTGCGGTCTGTAAATATTCGGGCCTGGACCACACTGTCCAGTTATCAACAGCATGAGCATCGATCTTTCCACCTGGGATACGACCACACGAGTCAACCGAGTCTGAGAGCCTGACCACCCGATCTCGTTAGTTGCCTCATACATGGGTTGCTGAAAACCAATCCTCTCCAAGATCGCCACGGGTAATTGATTATATTATCTAATTCTAGTCATAAGTATGGAAATGAACTTATTGGGAAGGTTACGTACATTTGCAGGCATGGGTTTCTTAAATACCGTTGAATCAAAACCAAGAGTATTAAGAATGAACTCATTAGAAAGGCTAAGCACTAAAATCAGACAAAACGAATCCATCTTACCGAAGTGACAAGAATAAATGGCACTTTACGGGACTAGACAAGGCTCTCATAAAGGTTGGACTTCGCAGAAGGATCTTTGACGATCTGTATGGGAAATCTATGCCTTAATTCCTTCCCCAGTCAGTCTATTCCCTTCCGCCTGCACCACCAAAGAACTCAATGGGCATCTTCGATCCCCCATGGCAGAATCAACAGTCATTTATGGCTGGTATTTTACCACCTTAAGAAATACCACTCACCCACAACAATCGATTCCACCCAACTACTTTCAACGTCCTTGCACTTCCACGAACATCTTAAAAGATGTCATGTCAACTACTAACGGGCTTAGTAATGGTCTGCAGAGATAATCCCCCACAAGTCCCACTTTTGTTGTCTAACTAGTATCATCAACCCAGAAAATATATGCAATCAAGATTTCCGTGTGGTTAAAGACGACGGGACTTATTGCAGCCTTAGACAATGTGCACATTTACACGCACAGACTTTGGTTCCTCCACTGTATCGATCTAAAGTAATCAAAACAGACAAAGCACCATTGGAAACATCTCCAACACACACTTACTATCTTCACCAAACAACGCGAAGGACAATTTGTTATAACAACACCAAACCAGGTAATTACCATGCTCCTTTCACAGACGATGAACATCAGAGCAACACAAATGGTCCTGAGGCAGACAAAAGGATAACCTCTTCTCATCGATTCAGTTTTCGGTTTGAATTAATGGGATTCCTCCACAATGTGAGTGCACGGCCCTAGTGCGTTCTACACAACTCAACCCCGAATACAATTAATTAATTTTCGGGTTCGATTTGTACATTTACCCAGCGGTAGTTAAAAATGTTCGTTGAGAGATCTATTGAACTTTTGTGAGATCACCGAGGTCAAACCTTTCCAAATTTCTGGAAACGCATTTGTCGTCGATAATCTTTTATTCTTTGCCATCAGTCTTCGTTTTGCTAAAGTGATATATTAGGCAACCGTTTGCAAGCAAAACAGAAGATCGATTAAAGCTTTACCATGGCAGCGATAGTCGATATGACCGAGGATAAGGGAAATTATATCCATGGAAGGCATACGTATGCCCAAAATTATTCCAATTAGTGAAGTAGGCTTTGAATGAAATTATAATGCCGTACCCATGCTATATCATACAAATTCCCACCTGACCTCTTTAGAGTGCAAGTCACATATTTACATGTTTAAGAATAATCTTTGTAATTGTTCATAAAAATATTGTGATTTCAAAACTTGTTGAAAACGATGGGCTATTTATATGTTAAAATATTATTGACAATCTGAAACGTTGTACAATCTAAAGTATATCATCGTTTTACCCAGAAAATACTCATGTTTAACTTAAAATAATTATTGAAATAGAAACAATGGTAATTGGATATACAGATACATATATTCGTATCTAGTGAGTGACTTTAGTTTTATTCCAGCTATATTGCGGTATTCATATCTAAGTGGTACTTAGTTTACATCGGTTTTGCTGAATGTGGTTCACAAAGCCTGTTCTCAATTACTTATAAATACAAACGAGCTTCTCATTATAACTTTGATTTGATACATCCTACAGTATATGTTTAGAGATGTGATATAGTATATCCTTAATGAAATACATAGAGCATGTTTGATATGATACACATTGTTGTGTCCTCCTTGTCAAGAAACCATATTCGTCTGTATTCAACACGCTAAGCTCCCGGCAGGAGACCCCTGTCTAACACAGCAATATGGCTTTTCATCAGCAGTCGTGACGGAATTACAAATGTGACGAATTTGTCTGGTTGTGAAATCCAGCGAAGTACTAACCCAGCTCAGTTTCTCGTCGGTCAGCTATCACAGAATGCGATCTCTATCAATAGACGTCCAAGATAACACACCTAGACACTTCATCAAATCACTGTACCCCCATATGAATGCCTGCTGCACAAGGATAACGCTTCCTTAATACAGAAATCACGTATATATGCTTGGGGATGTACCCAGGAAACAAATACAATCCCCAGCGTCTCTTCGTGGTCGGAATCTTTATAGCCCTTGCATGGTATTTGCGCGGAGGGAGTTGAACAAATAGATGAGATGCTGTGTGGTCTGGACATTCAAACAAAGCAGTTCATTATTCGATTGTTACTCACCTCAGCGGAATCCGTTTCACAAATTTCTTTCTGGATTTGACAGAAGAAACCTTGCGGAACAAAACGGTAGCTGTGTATGGATTTCCTATCTAATCTGCGGTAATGATCACGTTTTCACAAACGACAGTAGGTCCTTCATGTGCATCCCTAGGGGTCGGTCTGGCCTGTGCAGGGCTCTGCCCCTAGCTCCGTGTACCCTTGACCGGCCTTCTGTCCCCTTTTCCACTCCACCCACAAGTCAATTTATCGATCCAAGATGGCTGCAGTTTACACATCAGAACGCCTGTCCCTGGAACTGTTACTGCAGTAACATTCGGTGGAATAAGTAAATCAGTTTGGTCGTGCTGATTGCCTTATAATGACTTGTCCAGCGAGGTAGATGGCGTGATGTTTGCCAATCAACCCGGGAACTGTTTGGGCCCTCATCGGTTGCACGCTTCTAGCCCCAAGCCTCGCGCAGAAAGCGGATTGGATTTGCAGCGCGTGAAAACATTTCCTTGTTCCGACAACACGCTCAGTATTGGCTAAATGTCATAGGAGTCCGTTAGTCACATTTGTTTGGAGACTTGGACGGAAGGGCAGGACTGTCTAGTCTGATTGTCATCGGTTCGCAATCAGATGTGAGTATTCGATTAATAATGCATGGAAAATTGAATTAGATAGCATACAGATCATTTGTCACGTTTGACAAGCCCGCTTGCGGATGCCCGCGGTCAGATGGATCGCAGCAACAGTGCCAACTGTATTCCGGTTTTTCTAGAACTTTTGACAGATCTGTCGAAATATGATCTAGAGACCATCATTTACTCTGGTTATAAGGTTCAAATCTCAAACATAGCATCACATATGCATTAATAACAGAATTCATTGCCAACTGAGGTGTTTGGAGTGAGAAACCAAGGAAGGAACACATCGGTACAATCATTGATCTTTACATCAACACCTCGGGCGCACAAGGCTTAGTCTGTGAGGCGGTGGGGTAGCCTAGCTGTTGAGCGTTCACTCGTCGAACCGATAGCCTGTGATCGATTCGTCATATCGGTACAACGTCTTAGGCCCGTTTCTGATGTCAGCCGCCGTAATATCATCGGAATGCTACTAAATACTACTACAGCTCAGCACACTTGTCT
>VKKT01000741.1:111665-122097 GCA_008038995.1 Haliotis laevigata
CCCCACCATCCACCTCACTTCACCTCTCTAGGCCAAGCACACACCTTTGCTTGGCACATACTTTCCCGCACTCTCGTCAAATACACACACAATACCTCGCGCCAGAAATACCACAAAGGCAGAATACCGTAAAGATTATAAAATCAATAATCTTTTCAGAGAAAAAAGCAATAGCACGCACAAAAAGGGCTCTGTCAGTCCACCTTAGGGCTGTGTGACACATTTTCACATTCGATCGGAATCGGACATAACGGCTTCGTGTGGTTATGTGACAGCTCCTGATGTAGGTTCTCGTTTGTAGGAGACCCGCTACGCATCGGGTCTCTGTCAGTCAACAACAATCGTCACTGCATCTTTTATGAGCTCCCACTGAAGTCTATTACCGTTCGTCCCTCAACACTAGATGAAAGCCACCGATATTCCCGCCATAACGTAGTGAGCAGACGATAGATTCGTCTCGTTCTCCTGTCAGCGTTTATTTACTATTTTTCTCCCCTTTTTGCACTCGGTACATACACGTCTCTCTCGCCTCAACACCCCCTCTACCGGCTTGACTTAGTAAGCATGAAACTACCATGAGGAATGGCGCGTCCTCATCCTCAACGGCTCCTGAACAACAAATGGAGCTCAGTTAATTATTCAAGAGTGATAGTTGTTGACTATTATCACTACTGTAGGCTTTAGTATGAGCTGCCTGACACCTACCCTCGGTAAGGGAGGTTTCAGATAGTTTATGTGCCCCTCCCCAAACCCCATCCTTTAATATATCTTTGTCTGAAAGGAATTTAGATATGGAGACGAAAAGCGCATAGTGAGATGCACGTACGGACAGTGGAATCAGTTTTTACCAGGAAGAATTTTCATGGCAACCTTTTCATCGGTGAATTCATGCAAATAATGTTATTTCCCAGCCGTTTCTCTGACCCGTTTCTGAAAGTTTATAGATTCATGCATTTATGACAGTCGGAGAATCGATTTCACCTCCGTTCGTAATCCAGCATACGGCTCAGACACATACTTCGACAAATTCACCCGGTCCGAAATAAATCATGCATATATGCCTTCACAATAACATGAATGTATAGGCCCCGCGGGTCCATGGGCTGACTTTTTGGCGTATCCTCAGCAACCTATGAATGATAAAGTTTGTCTGTATATCTACATTAGTTGGACTTTGTCACATTTAGTTATGGGGTTTGTAATTCTTGTTGGTTATTATGCGACCTGTATGCTGTGAGACATCGTTAATCTAGACCTCTTTATTCCGGAACTCCCCTAATCCAGATGAGTAAAACATGCACGATTCTTCAATCCTAATTTGTGTCAACCCGGAATATACGCTGGTTTCACTGGGACGGAAGCTTCTGCATTTTTTGTTTCACTGTATAAAGATGAAAAGCAGCACCGTGTCGATTCATGACTCCCGTCGTTATACCATTATACTTTCCGATCGGCACATTAGTTTCCATACTAGTTTTGTGTGTTTGATGTTATACGACGGTAAATGTAAGACTCTGCCCAGACAATCAAGGCATTGACATCATGAGCAACTGGGATATGATGACGTACTTAAACCAGGCAGCGAGTGTGGCCTTCCGTCCTGTGTAACACGCATGGGTTGCTGATGAAAAATTTTACCTTGGATCTTCAAGGTGTGAACATAACTATATCGGATCTGAATCCCCACGTGGGTACAAAACCCGTGAAGATCGTGGTTAGCATACTGATCTTCAGTAACCCATGCTTGTCGTAAGAGGCGACTAACAGGATCGGGTGGTCAGGCTCGCTGACTTGGTTGACACATGTCATCGATTCCCAATTGCGCAGATCGATGTTCATACAGTTGATCACTGGATTGTCTGTTCCAGACTCGATTATTTACAGATCACCGCCATATAGCTGGAATATTACTGAGTGCGGCGTAAAACTAAACTCACTCACTCACTCACACACGTTCAATGTGACAAGCTCATAAATATTCCGGTGTCTACCGCCCTGACATTGCTACAGGCATACTCACTCACTCAAACGTTTAGTCGGCAACCATGGAGGAATATTCTGAACAGGGACACCGGATTTCTTACCTGTCAAACCATAACTTATTTATAACTCAGAACAAACTCAGAACAATTTGTGAGAACCCTGAGATATCGTAAAAGAGGCATATTTAATATGACACGCACGAGGAGAGTGTGTTACAAGTTGACGTCATACATCCTATATTTTGTGTAATATCACTACGCAGAGTAAAATCGATCTTCAAAGAGATTGCAGCCATTGGGACTCAATATGACGGGATATAAATGCGCCCTTTACATGCTTTAATATCCTAGTCGTATGACATTTGTAATACCCTACATAACGTTCCATCTCGTCAATACTTCTCCGTGTTCTTAGTTTGATTCTTCGTGTGGTAGAAAAAAAATATATATGAAAACCCACCTCCGCATTGATTCTTTTTTAATTAAAGATGTAAAAATATTACATGCATGGTTATGTTTTTTTACAATTCCCAACACTCCGCCAGAAAGCTGTAAACTAAAGGTCATCTGACAACCAAACAAATAATGATCTTCCTCCACACGGAACCCAGTTTTTCCGACCGGCTTGTTAATCAAGAAGAAAAGACTTTAAATGTATTCTCTGTGCGTCAATGTAATCAAAAAACGATTCCACATTCAGGGGCCTCTGAAAAGTATTCCGGTTTGTCTTGTACAGAACTAGAGGCAATGGATCCACGTAATCAGTGCTAATGTTGCCGAATGCCAAACTCTCAGACATATTTCTCTTCAGTATGCCACATCCAATCAGAGGGGACCCAGCTTATGATATATGGAGACCTTGTCTGAATCCAGACATACAAAACAGAGAAATATGTCACAACGGCCACAAACTGAAGTAGAATAACGGAATTGGTATAATGCCATATCATCCAGTGTCTAAGTCCCAGAGCCAGCTCCCATCGATCTGCTTAGGAATGTGTTGCAGGAATCAAGCCTGCACGCCTAGCTAAATGATTCATCTCGCTGTGTCTATATTCTTCAGTAATTGCTTGTTTTGACAACTAAAAGTGTTGTCCCCGCGAAGACCCTTGATTGACACTCAAGATGTCTGACTCATGTCTGAGAACTCCTGTTTGTTGTATTTAATGTAGGAAACTTTGGTAATGGAATTACACGAACATTCTAATGCACGACTAACCAGTAGTAAATTGAATTTGAAGACGTATTCCTGAGATGTTTGACCTTTGTGTTCTCTACAAGACAAACATTGTTTAATGGGCTCTCTAGCGTGTTGGGGACCTGAAATGCCTGAAGAATTGAATCGTCACCACGCGTGTTACTCGAGAAGCCATGGAAGGGTTGGGCACTCATCTCCTCTGTTACTCGTGAAGCCAGGGAACAGTTGGACACTAATCACCTCTGTTACTCGTGAAGACAGTTGGACACTCATCACTTGTGTTACTCGTGAAGCCAGGGAAGGGTTGGACACTCATCACCTCTGTTACTCGTGAAGCCAGGGCAGAGTTGGGCACTCATCACCTCTGTTACTCGTGAAGCCAGGGAAGAGTTGGACACTCATCACCTCTGTTACTCGTGAAGCCAGTTGGCTAGAATGAAACCAGTGACAGTAAACAGAAACATTTTCACAAAGCGTCTCACGTCAGTACCAACCCTCTACTTCTACTTCATTCCAGCCGCATGGCCCCTGGGCGTTAGTCTGGCCTGAGGTCCCAGAATCATATACTGCCCAACCCTTATTGTATTCCTATAACTCTAAACGAAGCTAGTCTCTACAGTTTCAGGGTCTGAATCTTCCACCACGTGGGCTCTTTCTGACAGTTTATGTATAAAATATATATCTTTAGAGACTCAGCCTTAGCCCAGAGGGGGCGGTGGGGTAGCCTAATGGTTAAAGCGTTGGCTCGTCACACCGAGGACCCGGGTTCGAATCCCCACATGGGCACAATGTGTGAAGCCCATTTCTGGTGTCCCACGCCGTGATGTTGCTGGAATATTGCCTAAAAGCGGCGTAAAACAAAACATTTCGATTAGTATTATGTAGCGATTTTCGCTATCAAATATGTCAGTACAAGTCGATAAAAGTTGATATAAAAAACGCAAGGCTGAGATTCTAGTTATCATCCAAAATCATCCATCCAGCTATTAAGCAATAAAATATAGATTTCATCTTGTCAATAACGCAAATACATATGACATGTTAAAAATACAATGAACAATGAAGGAACTAAAACATACCCTCAGAGGACCCACTCTTTAAGCAAGAATTCAGTTTGCATCAACTAAGCTCTTTGCATCGTCCGCTCTCTTGGGATGAAGCCGCCTTCATCTGGTATTACAGACGTATACATAATACATGGCGCTGCTTGTGAGCCAAGTCAACCATGAAACCATCGCTCTCAAGATTTTTATCGAATTGACCACTAACGATTTTCACCGAGCTATAACTTTCAATTGAGGTGAGGAGAAATGTAGAACTTGCTGTGTTTAAGGTAAGCGATAAGTATCGATTCGAAACAGATGAAAGGCTAGACGGAGCCATTCTCAATCCATGCTTCATTCGCCCTGACGTGTGCCAGAATGAGGGTGACTGGGTAAAGGGGGACGTTTGCTGTCCTTATTACCGGTTAAATCAACCTTTGCTTATGTCAATCAAATAAATCGGTCTCGTGACAAAGCTATTTAGAACTCACAGCGGGAAAACTCTGAGACAGTATCGCTCTCAGTGAAGTCCCGAAATAGTGGCCACTTGGCGCCGTTGTACCAAATACGTTCAGATCCTTTTGTACAACGGCACGCTGGTTGTGTAGGCGTAATTATGGGACACTGTGAGATAACTATTTGCAATAAGGGATCTGTTAGTAAAGTGAACATTATGTGTTTGTATTTAGCAGTTTTAAAATGGTTATGCAAGTTCCAGTGTTCTGCAACAAATCTCTGTATTGAGCTTGACTATGTAGTTAACGTGTCTGATTGACACATCGATTTTACATCGTGTTCGATGCTAGCATAGTTCAACGTGTGAAGAATTTATTGATGACCATGGGCAGTTTAAATTCACTGAATTAATCTATATATCAACACATCAAAAACGAAAGTGCGGAGCAACACCAAAATCACTTTTGAACTGGGAGAATCTTGCGTGTCTTTGGTATTCATTTCATTTTACATACGATGGGGTAAAGATGTTACCTGTTATTTATTGACTCGAACTGTACATAGTCCGAAACTTGATTTTATAGGATGGGAAGCTTTTGAACCGTTACCATAAAGTAGAGGTTGATAGACTGGAGAACCACAGACATCGCCACTTCCTAGCGTTGTTATGCCGAGGTAATACCGCACTCCTTGACAGCCGGTTCGCTTCAAACGATCATCACACCAGATATCTTGTTAATATCAAGCTGCCTATTAATCTCCAAAATTAGTCCAGCAAATATGATAAACGGGGGCTGATGGACCTGCAACTCAGATAAGCTGTGTTTGACATTCATCACTGTCAGCGCTCTGTTTCAATCAATCACCCGCTGTGTGTAGGATATAGTGTCTTCTCAAGCATATAGACGTGAATAACGGTTGATTATCGTGATGATGTAAGACTGTAACGCTGACAGGTTGTCATGCATTATGTGTCATGTGACGTTTGAAATGTACCGAGTGATGATAGCAAATATGCACGCAGTTGGTTGTTGTTTAATCCAGCACTCAGCCATATTACAGCTATATGGCGATCTGTAAATAGTCGAGTCTGGACCAGACAATCCTGTGATCAACAGCATGAGCATCGTTCTACTCAACTGGGATACGATGACATGTGTCAACCAAGTCAGCGAGCCTGACCACCCGATCGCGTTTGTCGCCACTTACGAAAAACATGGGTTACTGAAGATCAATTCTAACCCGGATCTTCACGGGTCTGTACACAGATTGAAGGTAGTTAACAAGTAATTCTTAATAACACATGGTTGTCGCGATCATTTCAAAGTAAAGTCAGTGAAACAGTGATTTAATGCCGCTTTGGAAAGTATCGCTGTTATCATTCGACATTTCTGTTTAATATGGGATAAAAACCCGAAGTTATGTAGTTCTCAGACGTTTTCTAGTTTGGTGAAGCCCAAGGACAGGGGCATTGTGCTGACAAAACCTAAACAAATGATCGAGGTAGATTCCAACCCACAATCATAGGTTTCTGGTTTACCAAAGGGACGCAACTCTACAAAGTTACTTGCAATCTTCGACGATGTGTTCCCTGTCAGGTTACTAAACATAGTGACAAACTTTACAAACCACACCCATTTCGAGTATGTTATAACATGGAAAATATCGAAAGATAATTTTGAATTATATTTATTGCAATCTCTAAAAAGACCCAACTCATTTTACTCTTTGTTTCTCCTCATTTCGTTTTTGTTTCCTATTTTTCTCCCTTTTTCCCTTGGAGTGGTTGGATAGATAATGGTAAAAGCGTTTGCTCGTCACGTCGATTCCAAAGGGTATGCGTGAAGCCCGTTTCTGGTGTCCGCCGCCATGATATTGCCTGAATCTTGCTTAAAGTGGTGTTAAACCCAACTCACTCACTCCTTTTTCCACGTCCGTTGTGCCACAGCCTGTTCACCACCTTCATCCCGTCCCCCGACAATCTTGACGTCCACCCCTAGCCTAGTTATGCGAAGCTCGGCCAGATTAGCAACTTTTCACATAAATCCCTCCTGGACTGCGTTTAAATGTCTTCTTCAAACGTGCTCGACTATCTCCCGTGTCTCGTAAATATTTCTGGGTTAAAAATTTCTTTCAGTCTGATGACCTTATCTTGATGTCTTTCCACAGGAGGACTTCCCATGGTGAAATCCCACGATAGCGTAAAACAGATAAACTTTGTATAAAGAAACATGTCTCACTGTATTTGTAGGGTTTAACTAAGATAAATGTATCTTGTAGAGTTGAAGTGTGCAGATGTTTCCGGGACTTTGTGTTGGGTTATTACCCTCTTAATGGTCCTCGGGTTCGCTGACTTGGAAGGAAGAATCGCGTCCCAACTGATGCTCATGATATCAATCACCGGATTGTCACATCTAGAATGTAATATTCATAGACGGGATATAACGGGAATATTGCGTTCAGCGTTAAACAACAAGTAAACTTACAAACGTTGAGCATATTCAGTGAATTTATATATACTCTCGAGTGAATTCAAAGTGATTGAAATGCCTCATTAGTAGTCATGAATATAAACAAAAACTATCTGTGTTTGTTTTCTGTTGAGGACAGTCAGATATATCTGTTTTCTTAACAAATATATGGTAGCAATGAGTTCTGTCTGTCTTGTACAGCATGCCGTACGCCAACTGTACATTCCACTTTGGCACTTATGTCGACATGACTTAACCGGAATTTGCCTCAGCTCCTTCGGAATGAACGGAAATGGGCAGGCTTGTAGTAACTACCTCCCTTGGAATGAGGTCAGATTATGAGACAAAATAGTAACCCGTCCTTTGAGAAAAACGTCAAAATATATACCTTGGGTGTTTACGTCAGTCTCAGCTGCTGAACCAGTCTGTATAAATTATGTTCCTAGATTCTATCTGTGGTATTGAATCATGTATTCCGCATTACTTGTTTGGTGCACATAGTTGACGATTCAACACACTCTATCTAATATTCGATCAGATTTTCGGGATGTGGAAATGACGTTTGGTGTAACGATATCCTGATAGTAACGTGAGGCAGCCACTAAGGCTGCATCAGCAATATGTCTACAGAAGGAATATTTGTTCCAGTGATGGTTATCGCACCTTGAGAAGAAAGCTGAGAAGAAGCTGATGTCTATGTCCATTACAAGACAACTGTCCCAACTTGTCAACAACTTATAACTTGGTTACACTCGCGTGACCGTCACGCCTAATGTTGACATGTGACTATTCCGTGGAAAGATGCAGAGATTGTTTGCTGGAGAAAAACGGGCAATACATTCCACAGCATTTTGAGATGAAGTTGTAGTCATGAACACAAGTATACATGTATACATCTTGAACTGATGATGCAGTTCGTAAGCATCCTTGTACTGGCTGCCCGGGCTTGTTCCGTAGACCTCTGAAATCATCGTTCCTGCAGAGGCTGAATCGGGTATGAATAAGAATCCTCTGCTCCATCCAATAGGACTTAGAATGAATTTCTAAAATTCTTTTTTTCTTTGAAAAAGATAATGTTAGACATAACATGTACATAGGTTTAAATTTTAAAATATATCACATGCTAAAACATTACGTTTATGATTCTACATAGATTGAAATTCCAGAGATTTGTTTTGTATTATTTTGGGAAAGCACCCTCTCGCCTGTTTTTAATTTCTTATAATAATTACAATATCGAGGTATTTACCTTATAACGCGGTTATTGGCAAAGGTCATTTGCGACGTTACAAGCCTTCACACTTCTCCCGAACTAGCCTTGCTCCAAGTCTCTTCTTAATAACAAGTCTATGGAACTTAAGTAATTAAATCTGTAGATTCGGCAAGCTCAGATACATGGATACCCGGACGCCAGTCATTCGTAGGACGACTAGTTCTTATTGTCTATATATTCCAGGAATAACGATTGTCTCAGAGACATGCGCAAGTCGACAGCCGGAGTTATCTTCCTGATATTGCCTTTGGAAATGCATCAATGCAGAAATAATACTCAGCTAATCACATCACCTATTACAGAAGATTAGACGATCACCAGCACTTGACTGTTTGAACCAGACGGAACCTGTAATCAGAATCAATTACACGGTCTAATTAACACATTAATGAAGATGTTGCGAAAGTTGTGAAATTCCTTTGAATTTACGCCATATGATGATTAGGAACCCGTAATGCTGGGTGTGTACTAAGTGGCTGCTTTGCGGCTTCCGGGTGGTGATAAAGCTTAACACCGATTTCGATTAGTTTGTAAGTGGTATCATGGTTGGTTGCAGAGAAGGTGCTGACAGTGAATTGGGTTTCCGGGGCGTTAAATAATACGAGTGACCCAGTTGTCTAAGGCGCCGCAAAGAGCTACGGGGAGTTACCTCCCTTGGAAACTCCCAAAACTTATGAACAATACGGGCGATACAGTTGTTTAAGGCGCCGCAACGCGCTACGGGGAATTTCCCTTGGGAACTCCACAAATCTATTGTCATGGGTTCGAATCCCGTTAGACCATGTGGAGGGAATGGGGGATTATGAAATGACGTTTTAACACTTTTACTAGTTTGTTGAAGCCTACGATGGCGGGTATTGTGCTCATAAACATTTACTAGAAACAAAATCAGTGAGATTCTAATCCACGATCATCGGCTTCTTTGGAGTCTAAAGACAACTCCCCACTGCGAAATGCACCGCCTGGGAAATGCGAACTGGCCTCATGAGTGTCAGGACTCACTCACTCACTTTCATTTCTGTATACAGTGAAGTGAGTGAATTTAACGTCGCTTTTAGCAGTATTCCAGCAATATCACGACGGGAGACACCAGAAATGGATTTCACACATTGTACCCATGCGGGGAATCGACTCCGGGTCTTCTGCGTGTCGAGCGAACGCTTTAACCACTAGGCTACCCCCACCGCCCCCCTTCAGTGATGTACTGAGTACAGTATTCACAAGAGACCGTAAGCAGAAAACAAAAAGTTTTTGATCAGAACGAGGATTCCAGACTCTAATTTGAAACACACACACACACACACACACACACACACAGCTACTTCCTGTCTGTGCTCTTGTTGTGATGTCACTCTGCGGTCGTTAGATACTGTAATCTGTCTGAGACTCTTGCAGTACGGATCTACACCTCCAGTATTCTTCTTAAGCTAACGTAGCGACATAGTTTAATCAGGGGAGCATCGGCCTGGAGCAAATCACATCCCTCAGCGCAGCCATGGCCGTCAATACTGGACATCAAAAATAGAACTAGGTTAGGTCTGGTGAAAAGAACTTCCATTCAGTCGATAATGAACATCCCATTTCGGCTTCTTCAAAGAGTAATTTACAAGCCAGATATTTTGGATTCATTGAGAGAACCGCGACAGCATTACTCGTGAGATGTTATCAAGAATGCACTATGGCTTCAGATTCCATTCACATCCTTGGATTTGTCGAGGACTAATTTAAGCCAGTCTCACTTGTGCCGCTAGACGGATCTAAGCTTAGATAGACGAATCGTTCCAGTTTGGGTACTGCGCGGGCGGAATTAGTGTTTTGGCCATCAATGACCATCTGTAGGTCAACTGCAGCGAGGTAGCCATTAACGTTCACGCCATTGATGGCGCGAATACAGTCCCATCAGGTCCCACAAATCGATTAGAAGATTATGAGAACACCCCAGCTTCTAACCTATATATTGGACAGGTCACTGAAAAGGTGTGCTGCGCAATGACATTATATAACATGTA
>VKKT01000741.1:122108-134773 GCA_008038995.1 Haliotis laevigata
GTATACTGTTTCAAAAGAAAGCATTTCATCCTCGCGACGTTCGTGATATGGCTGTAATATACACAAAAACACACACATACTTATTGTATTGGTATTGAAGATAGGCATTGACTACAGCTTCCGACATTTCGACTCATATATTGACTGATGTTCCTTTATTTGTTTTGAGCGGTATACGTGTGTTTCATTTCACACTTGAAAGGAAAACAGTTACCCCCAATACAAGTTATTTAAACCAGCAATTTGATATACCTTTCTAACCTTTTTCGGTTTCAAGCATGATATGAGTCAATCTCGACATTCTGACGTCGAAACCAAGTTATAATTACCAAATGCAATTGGCCATTTCTATTTGAATGATTTCGTGGCTTCCAAAACTCATTATCTCGTCCTCCCGCTTACCATTTCTACATTAACCAAACGCCATTGCAGCGTTCTGGCGTCTTCCTATGTCAAAAGGCAATAAAACCCCTTTAATTATAACACAACGCCCAAATTTCGGCACATCTGAATCGTTTCATTAACCACGGACCACCCCTTATTCCGCATTGATAGGCTATGAAAAGTTTTCGAGAATCCAATTTGTTGTTAACTGATCCCTACACGTGCTCCTAATATATGACGAGGCTTGTTGATTTGTACACAACCCTATTATGTTATTATGCTCTGGCAGTAAAATATATTTCTACTGTTACATGAAAGGTGTTGTATGACAGAGGATAAGTGCAGGATGTCAAACGCATACTTTTTTAGGTACATCTGCGTAGTTATCAAAGCAGCACTACCTCCGAAGGGATTTTAGGATATCAAATCTGGTTCCCACTTTGGATTTCGATTTGACGGGGTAGCCAATGGAGGATATTTGTACAATAAAACGTACAATTTTATACATTGTTGAGTATGCCTTCTGACAAGCGGTTGCCATCGGCTCTCAATTTCCCTATTCAGGCATTACCAATTCCAAATGGTTATTTTCAGTGTTAAACCCACCCCTCCGCTTCAAGCGAACACAAAATCCAACGAGGCCCCCAGGGCTCGTCTCTCATGCTTCAGATCATATGAACAGGCACGAACACCACTTCCCCATGTTTAGGTTAAACAGAGTGTTTATACACGCGACCCTGTCGACGTGGGCGGGGAAAAGAAGTGAGACATCACGACGGTGACTATTGTGATTGAAACATGGGCCTACTGTTGATCATGTTGTTCTAATAATAAGTCTATTGACTTGACTCAAAAACAGACACCTGGTGTCACTTACGTTCTGATTAAAACGAATGCGCAACAACGATTAAGATGCGCAAATGTTTCTCTCGGTGTCGGAAATGCTACTTACCCTAAGACTATACCGCATGAACTGGGTGTTTCGTGGATTTTGAATTGACGTATGACGTCACCATACTTGACTTGAGTGTGCACAACTGTTTGAACCGTTTTTATTTTCACTCGGGAATAAGAATTTGGTGTACGTAAGTAGTCTGTTCCTTTCTGGGGTGGTGGGGTAGCATAGTGGTTAAAGCGTTAGCTCTTCACGACGAAGACCTGGGTTCGATTCCCCACATCGGTACAATGTGTGAAGCCCATTACTGGTGTGCCCCGCCGTGATATTGCTGGAATATTGCTAAAAGCGGGATAAAACCAAACTCACTCACTCACTCACTGTTCCTTTCGTGTAGAATTGGTAAAACGTGACGTTGGGTGATACCAATTTGGGAGTTCAAACAAAGACTCTACCCAGTACAGTTGACCTCCTAGGCGACATATGTTGAAGCCGGTCTCTCTATCACGAGTTGTAGTCTTCTCAGACCTAAGTCAAATCCACTGATCAAAAGCGAAAGTTTCGTGCCCTAAACGTGAGATCTGCATACTTGAAATAGCACTCTTAGGAATGGTTTTGCCAATGCTTAATGGAATGCATCTGGCTCTCGTCAGCTTTATACAATACTTGCACGCCTCCAAGAGCTAAAGAAGTCTCAAATAATCACCGCGGAATCAAAACATCCTGGTGGTGGGTGAAGGGAGCTAAATTGCCGCATGACTTTATGTTGGTAGTTAAACTGCAAACATTTGCCGTTTTAGAGGATGGTTTCGGTCTCCCCCGATATTGTGGCATATTTCAATATCCCTTCCCCTTTCTTTCTTAGCACACGCTTTCTCTCTGTCAATCCCCGATCTTTCTCTATCTCCTCTTTTCCTCTCTCAATCCCCTTCCTCCCTCCATCTCCCTTTCTCTCTCTCTCTCAATCCCCACTCTCTTCATCTCCTCTTTCTCTCTCTCTATCCCCTTACTCTCCCATCTTCTCCGATTTATCTATTCCTCCTTCTTTTCTTCCTTTTCTTCCTCTCTCATTCTCTTTTGAACGATACTAACTTCTTCAAAGCCTTGCTCCTAGTTTCAACTTTCAAATGCAAACAAACCATTATTTGATTGTAAAGCGGTACCAAACTTAACAAATGTTTCAACGAACCCAAGCGCGAACTTACTCATATATATTTGATTAATGTATTCCGATGGTAGAATGTTTCAATCACAATGGCACAACGAGATTCGCGAGATCCCGCGAGACGTCATGATAAGGCTGTCGGCGGCTAATGACGGTTGGGTTGGCTCGGTGCGCTCAGAAGGCAACAGAGGTGTCAGATCTTGTTTCTAACACTTAAACCTCTTCCCTGAGTCGTTTTTATGCAAAAGCTTCTTTAGACAGATGGCTTCACACGTTTCCCCATCTGCCGTTGTAGGTCAAGGTCGTTTTCAGGTCACGTATCTTGCTTATGTTATCTGCAGGGCAAAAAGTCCGGCTTTTTGGGTTCCTTATGTCAATCTAATCTCTCTCAATTCACTACGGACTTCGTTTGCGAACGTATTTGTACGCTAAAACGTAACCGATACGTTTGAAAAACATATGTTATAACGTAAATCGGAAACTCATATGTTTTTACATGATTTTATACCAACCAATTGCCCGAATTGATAGAACTCGATTTACACACCGGAAGGGTTATCCCCCTTGGGGTCAAACATAGGCTAACATATTTAAATATTCATGGGGTTTGACAGGTCTTCAATCATGGTCGAGTTCTTTCCAATACAAAGAGTAATGTCGGTTGGAAGTACTGTTGTCTACTTCAAGGAAAAGATATGTTTTTATGTTATCCTCCTCAATTAGTGAGTGATTGAGTGAGTCGGGTTTTACGAAGCTTTGAACTGTACTTCATCTCTTCATGGAGTCGAAATGATTTCAAAATGATATATAACAGCTACAATGTGTATCTGTGAAATCTGTATGGTGTACACGTTAAATCTTTATCGGGTGCATCATAGAACTGTCAAATCCGGAAGTCAGTTTGAATCTGAAAGGGGAGCAACTTTGATCTGGGTGGGGAACACCTTGAATATATAAGGGGACCAACTAGGATTTGTATAAGAAGCACCTTGAATCTGTATGGGAAACACCTTGAATATGTAAGGGAGTTAGCGTGGGTCTGTGTAAGAAGCACCTTGAACCCGTCTGTTTTTGGAGCACATTGAATCTGTGAGGGGAACACCTTGAATATGTAAGGGGGTTAGAGTGGGTCTGTGTAAGAAGCACCTTCAATCTGTATGAGGAACACCTTGAATATGTAAGGGGGTTAGAGTGGGTCTGTGTTAAAAGCACCTTGAATCTGTATGGAAAACACCTTGAATATATAAGGGGAGTAACTTGGATCTGTGTAAGAAGAATCACGAATCCTTTGTTTTTTTAGCACCTTGACTCTGTATTGGAGCTCCGGTGCCAATTTAAAGGGTGGTCGGGGATGTTTGTGAGACGAAAACAGGATGCTTCTCTGTCTGTCTGTCTGTCTGTCTGTCGGGGGAGTATTTTAGGATGCCTCATGTTTTTAGTACAATAAAATAATTAGATATAAAATATCTGTCCCGCGCAATGAAACAATACACGTATATATTCACATACAGCGCTTTCAAAAATCGATGCATTAACCTACGACATTTGCAGTGTGATGGTGCATTTAACTACCCAGCTGAAACTACATTATAAAAGCACGTCACAGGTTCGTCTATACACCGCAGTATTTGTAAACTATTGGGAATTAAATGGGTTTTGAGCCGTGCGTTGCCACTCACAAAAGATTTCATTATATCTCGGTATCATACTCTCCAAAGTCAGACACATTAAGAGGGATGAGAACGGAACTATTTCAAGCAGTCTGTCATACGTACGCTCGAAAACGAACATGTCGCAATTCATTCACTATATTCGTATTCCCGGGGGTGAGGCGCCTTCAACTGAAGGGACGTCGGCACATCCCTGGGGGTTGTTGGAAAGGGTACAGATCGTCCGTGAGGCAATGAATGTCTCTCTGATATGGCTCATGTTATCTGGGATAGTGGAAGTTCCCATGGCTTGTGGACCCTTGAAGATCCGGGTTAGAATTGATCTTCAGTAACCCATGCTTGTCGTAAGAGGCGACTAACGGGATCGGGTGGTCAGGTTCGCTGACTTGGTAACACATGTCATCGGTACCCAAATGCTTAGATCGATGCTCATGATGTTGATCACTGGATTGTCTGTTCCAGATTCGATTATTTAGAGATCGTCGCCATATAGCTGGAATATTGTTGAAGGCGGCGTAAAACTAAACTCGCTCACTCACACTGAGATATGCTCTGATTGTGGTTCCTGGTTTGACAATACCATGCCTGGTGTTTGTGGGTTTGACTATGGAACCCTGAAAATATCAATGGCATCGGGTCCGAGTCTTCACAAGACACAATTTAATGGAGAGAATAAGATGATTATATGTATGTATGATTATACTGATTCTAAATCGGGTCTAGCAACAAAACCCCGTGCCATTGGTCAAATGGATAGTGAGGATGGGGAGAGGCTATGACAAAAGCTCTGCCAAAGCGGCGTTGACCCAACTCTCTGGAGCTGAACACCTTTGGTATTCTTCATACAAACAGCTTAACAAAATCCAGAGCAGACCGACTAGTTTTCAGTTAGATTAGGCAGAAACGTGTCTGAATATTTTGAAGTAAAACCTTTTATGATAAGATCAAAGAAGAATAAATGCATTGGTTACATGCACTCACGTCTAACAGCAGATCACTTTGCCATTAATAGATACCTATTGAAGAAATACGATCGTACTTTAAAATCCTGTGTTCGTTATGGTGGAAATCGATCTGTTTATTGACGACGCATTATAAGAGCTAACTTAGCATCTGAGCGCGAGGGTCTCGTCACGAACAGGTCTCCCGTTCTTCAAGTCAAATGATTGATTTCCTAGTCACTCAGCAACATTGTCACCAAGATGACATCACGGGAAGCTGAGGATGAAGACACCTTTCACAATTGGCTCTTGAAAAACGATTAGAAAGCTCAAGAGCTCGGGTTCCGGACTGAGGTTGTATTGTTTCAGTAGCGCCTTCTCTGGACCAAGATCAGCGATGAGTTTCTCAGCGATTACAGAGAACGAATCAGGGAAGGTGGAAAGCCGACCCGGTCGCTGTGATGGTTACCTTTCCAGCCTCCAATAAGAGGATCTGTACAGGAAATCTATTGATCAAGTAATCATAAGGGCTGACACAAAGGAATGAATAAAGTCACGAGTACCACTCCAGCTTTCTTAATCTCTGTTCTACAAGAACATACGGTCGAGCTCTGGTGTGGGACAGATAGGGAGGCTCAAGATGGTTCTCATTGCTTGTCGGAGATTAACTCGGGTCTATTTGGAGCACAATCGATAGTTTGTTGAGATAAAAAATATGTCGAGATTTCTAAAAAATGTTGGAGAAGGTATCATTTGATCTACCGTGGATAGTACGTGGAGTGAATGAGTTAAATAATGTGGATTAATGAGTTATGTGTGTGGTTTAAGATGAGATAAGACGTGGATCGGATGTATACTATATCTATATATGAATTGAATCTCCTTTTATATTGATTCATGGGCACTATTTCACTATTTTAATTATTCTGGAAATGGTGGGGGTATTTTGTTGTATTTTCAATTGTTCATGTGGAGTGAATGGACATCGCAGTTGGTAATACGTCATGGGGACTAGAAAGATGTGTTGTTGGGTAACATATAATTGGTTGGTGTGTTGTTTCACACATTGGGATACCGTGGCATGTGTCCACCAAGTCAGCGAGTATGACATATGCACTCAAATGGTATGACATACGACCTGAATGAGATGATATACGACCTGAATGAGAATGACATACGATCTGAATGAGAATGACATACGATCTGAATGGGGATGCCATATGAACTGAATGAGGATGACATACGATCTGAATGGGGATGACATACGATCTGAATGGGGATGCCATATGAACTGAATGAAGATGACATACGATCTGAATGGGGATGACATACGATCTGAATGGGGATGCCATATGAACTGAATGAGAATGACATACGATCTGAATGAGAATGACATACGATCTGAATGGGGATTATTATCATATTTGGATTGAATCTATGCATTGGGATTTGTAGTCATGGTAACGTCGTGATTAATGAGATGAGAATCCTTTTGTTTATGAATTTAATAAATAGAATTATGGGGGAACTCTTGGATCCAACATGTCTACATCTAACACTGGTTGGGAGATGGTCCAGACAGACATGAACGCCGAGATTTCAATGTTTCGTGTATCGATGGCTTCGCTTTGGTTGATCAGAGGTCGCAGACTCACCGAAGCTATCATAAACGTCGACATTAGCATAAACGTCCAGACAACTGGAAATTGTAGTCCCTTGCGTTTATGGTTTGACATTAGTTTTCAGAGAACGGGGGATAAATGCATAAACCTGTCGTTGTGCACATTGCAACCAGCCAACTTAAATCTTGTATGTAAATGTATTTCTACTATTGCTTTGTCGATATTGGTTGTGTCGTGTTCGATCTTCTCATTAGAATCAAAGAGGATCTGTATTGTCATTGATTTTGTGTTTGACATCGGATGAGTTTGGCTTTTGGAAGGTAAACTGAACCATCATGGAATACTTGCTGTAGTGACAGTTCGACATTTTTATTCAAATTCGACCTTCATCTTATATACAGTCGTCCCAATATGCATTGTGTGTTCTGCTCGTCTTTCATAGGTTCTATCGACATCGACGTTCATCGAAATGAACACAAACGCCTAGATGTACATTGTATGATTTGCTGCAGGTTTTGCATGGGTTCTGTCGAATTAGACCTTCTGTGGAATGAAAGCAAGCATCTGGGTGTGCATTTGCCAGTGTATTGCTCCCTCCTTTTACGTCGAATTTGAAGTTCAACCGAATGAACAGGAATACAGAAATGACAGTTTGACATCTGCTATGTGCCCACGTCCACAAAAAAACGTTATCATTGCCATTGTCGTCATCGAAGGCGTAATCGGCTCAGTGATTGTTATCGCTCAGCTTAGCCATGTCGTCATATTTATCTGCTTACCATCCCCGTCAGAAGCTCCATCCATTGCAGATTATGTTGAGGATTATTTCTACCACAGAAACCCAATCGTTGGGGATTTACCTTAAGCCCATCTATCTGTGTTTTTCCGTCGACGGTGTTAAAGGTCATCGGTTGAACATACGTAACGCCTCCCACACCCAGTCTTCTAACTACCTTGAATACATGGATGTATTAAACTATATTTCACACCCACATCAGACATATGATTTGATTTGTGGGGGCTGAAGACTTAACACGACGTATACTATTGAACACGTGATTTGACCCGAGCCTTTATCGATCTCGACATTGATTGAATCAGTAAGAACAACGCTACGTGGCGTTATGGGGACGGGGTTAAAGACGTCATCGATAATTGCATCCTGCTGATTCATCAAAAGTTCAGCACAATCACAAGTGTGTCGGTTACACGAGAGGCTCAATAAATTCTGCTTAAAATTAACGATATACTCAGTGCAAGAATATACATGCCTACGACCTAGGCCTTGTTCAATTCTAGAGCTATAGATTGTAAGAAGAGACACGACCGAAACCATGGGTACCAAAACTACATTCTCCCCCAATAGATATATATTACATTGTAATAGCAGGACACTTACAAATGCCCCGGATAACACTGCATGGATATTTTATGCGCACTGCATGCATGAAGATCTATTGGAAATACTGTACCTTTGTTCATTTGACTGATGCATGCACTAAAAGTCGGATCTGGTGGAAAAACGAATTTGAATTTCAACACGGCGGTGACGGTGTAACAATAAAAATACAAGATGCTTTGGCAATTTTAATGGTATGTTGTAATGAAAAACCAAAAGAACTATTCATTTGATAAAATGCAGACTTCGTGTAACGATATACTGTAAAAGACGAGTCTCTCTTGCGTAATTACCATAGCTACACTCATATTCTGCTGACCTTTACCGCTTAACACTATGGAAGAAATGCTTGGTCTTCAACGCGGGTCTCTTTCGTCAAACGCTTAATTTACGTGAAAGTGTTAACCGTGTGTATGGCCTGTGACAACGAGACCCAGTTGTGTAGTACTTGCTGTGTGCTCCATCTTCCGTCGGTAATTCTGTGTCCGTTTGTATTCCTCCCATGCTGTATAGATGCTCTTGGCTTGTTACTGTAATGTGTTTTGGACAAGATGGAAGTGAAGGCAAAACCACATTTTTTAACGAGTGAACTGATCCATATAGAACAGCAATTACTGCATGTCATGGCTTTAGTTGCCATGGATATATAGTCCGCCCGGTTGCCCTTCGTTCGTTCGTCTGATTCGTGTTTAATGTGGCTCGCGGCAATATTCCAGATACATGACAGATTCCTTTTAGTAAACCAGTGGTTGATGTTATGAGTGCTGTCCCGCGTGTACAAATAAAATGACCGTCCGTCGAGCATGGCCTCGAATTGCAAGCCTGGTTGCTAAGGACCAGGGACCCGTTCCATCTTAGTTCTGCAACTGCGGATATCCTTGTTAAGGTAGGCGCGTCTTAGCACTTAGATCGCTTTGTGGAAATCCCTGGGGATAGGGGTAGGGGTGGGGGGGTGGTGGGGGTGGGCGTGTACAATAGCCAGCTACCTTTGTTAACACACGATGCAAGTCTGAAGTTACTTAAGGCGTCCACATTCCATCAGCGTGAATGTACTAGTACTTGCTCTTTGCCATAGTTTTCAATACTGCTTTATATTTAATTCATATTATCCGCTTGAATTGACATACCTCTTTCACTGATTTCAAGATCAAAATCAGTACCATTTCAACACTGAAAACCCTCTCAGAAAATAGACCCGGAAGTGCCGTCCAACCCCATGGCATAGGGTGGCTCGGCTTTCCCTAACATGAATAATATATAACGTTATAGGAATATTGGTTAAAATGTTTTGCTCCTTTAAATTCACGTAACTGTTCTGTTTCACCGCACACCAAATAGTTCGTTGATCATGGTATGAATATTAGTTTAAGTTATATTACTTTGATTATGTAACAATAACCAACATCTTTACCTGTTTTCACCTCCATCCTCTCGGTCCAATATACACCAAGTACTGTTGGAAAACCTTGTATCGTTTTAGGGCATTGTTATTCAAGGGTTCTTCATGACCCCGTTCTTACTACAATATGATTAACGTATTTGATTGGCAGCTTCTCTGGCACACTAGAAATGTCCATCACTGAACTGTCTCTTCCGTTCTTTACCATGTAAAGAACAAGTCATCATTGTGGTGTAAGAGCTTCGAGATATCGATCATCTTGCTTACTGAAACCCACTCCAACCTCCTTAGACCTGCTAAATAATCTTCCAGACGTCTACATACAAAAATAAAACTTGAATGTATTCGACTTATAAGTTGCGTTCTCCTGGCACTCTTCTCGACGGCTTGCCATCGGCCACTTGTAAAAGTCTGGCTAGACAAAGATTAATATAATTGGAAGTCGGTTCTTGTCATAGGTATTCAGGGGATTTGGCAATCTTGAAAACAGCTTCAGTAGACTTGGTTCAAAGAGGCCTTTGTTGTAGTTCGTATAATTGGTAAATCACGGCCCCCGGTCCAAACAGACGCCTTCTAATTTCAGTGGATTGCGTTCCCTCTGACGTTTTTTCTCTATGGGTTTTTCTTTTATGTATGGTGGGGGCCGTGTTGTGGCTCCCTAACGTGGTTACCGAGGGGACTGTATAACCCAGCTTTAATCAATCATCCCAGGCTTTGTGGCTTACAATCGGCCATGTCAGTGCTCCATTGCGCAGAAATCAGCCGTAACTGTCATTGATCGGCCGTCTACGGCCATCATGGAAGCAGGTTCAATCTCTCTGGACGATGACCACAGGTCGGCCGCCTGCCAAAACAAACACACAGCGTTGAGGGATCGCCTCTTGGAAACCCTGGCCCTGGAAGAGCCTCCCCAGATTGTCGGTACTTGGGTCTCCTTGTTTATTCTTGGCGGCGGACAATTCATTTGAGATCCCGTTCGGGAGATGCGAGTAATGCAATAGTGTAAATCTACTTAAGAGGAACTTGCCTGTGAGGACATCGCCAACGTTGACGACCATAGGCCAATACTTTGACTGGTGTGCGACATCTCAGCACTTCCTTGTCGTTGCTTGATGTAATGGGCCTCAATGTTACACAGATCTGGAGTCCCCAGCCCGTTGAAAATCTCTTTATTTGGTTCCACTGAATCCAGATTAACCGTTTCCTTGGAAATTCACGGATTCGGAATTATCAGATTTGGAAACATAGCAGCAGATACACTCCGTCAATCATAGACGTTCCCGACAATTCCTCCTGTCCTGTTCAGGCCAGGACATTGTATCCCATGATTCAACACGGTTGGATAGATGGCTTCTGCAAAAGAAACTCGGTTGCAGTCAGCCAATAGTTTATCTGGCACCGTTAGTCACAATACCGATGATACTTTCCCCAATCATTGTACTCTTGTACAAGGCTTTATAAAACAACGAATGTCACTCATATCGTCATTCGTATTCTATCCTCGATGATCTAGTGTATGATATCCTCATTCTATGATGGTATATATCCGTCCCAGAAACCTTCGAGGTTCGAACCACATATTCGCCTTGATTCTGTTTCTAAATGTGTCGGCACCGTACATATCACTTGTGGTTGTTTGTTTTTTTTCTCAGTGAGTGAGTGAGTGTCTGAGAATGGTTATACTCCGCTTTTAGCAATATTCCACCAATATCACGCCTGGGGACACCAGAAATGGGCTCCACACATTGTACCTGTGTGGGGAATCGAACCCGGGTCTTCGGCGTGACGAGCGAACATTTTAACCACTAGGCTACCCCACCGGCCGTTTTCCTCAAACACGCCATGTTAAATACATATTGAGATTTTGCGGACTCAAACCAAATTCATTCACACTGAATAGTGATGTTTTGTATTATATACCAAAGGGTGTTGAGACTCGACCTTTAAACACCACAACGTATTCTTTATTCAATAACATGGACACGTCCAAGGGTTAAACTCACCAATCAATATTTCTCACAAAGCTTACAGCGAAATTATACAATCAATATTTAATATACAGCCGGTACAATGTAGACAGAAAATTATAGTGTAGCGTGCACTGAGTAGAAAATGATCCTCATCCTTCTCGGTTATGTATTCTATGTTATTAACCGACTTTTCGTCTCGACCCTCGTAATGCAAAGAATGGTAAACAAAGGCCACGGCATGATTCAATCAATGGGAACAGACATGCACGGACCACAAACCACCAATACCAGTGACGGTAAAATACATTAACATTTACAGGTGCAATGGACATTCATCTGGCTATACTGAAGTATAAAATAACATTTCTGGGGCTTTTACGATGTGTGTTTGGGTAAGTCAAAGGTTAAACGAAGCTGTGTTATAACGTTAACGTCGTCACCTTTGTAGTCAAGGTCAATGACGGTTGGACGTGCGTCGCCACATTAAAGTCACAGTTTACTGGTTGTGGAACATGTTTTGGTGTAGTTATAAAAATATGTAATACGTATTTTATTCACATACGAATAGTTCGAACCAGCAACGTAAATATGAACTATGCAGATTAAAGGGGAGATCACTCCACAGATAATACCTAACACATTTCAGGACGGTTTCTACTAAGTTGAAACCTGAATTAATTCTAGAGGATCAAATCCAATTTTTCAATACACCCACTAAGGACGTCATATTGAAGAAGGTTTTTACGGCCAACATAATGTTTGTAAAGGATATAATCCAATTTCGTATTTGTTTAGCCCAACATGTCTAAATATTTAGAAACAATATTGCAAACAACTATTGCTGACTACAACGTATCCAGGAGAGATATAGTTCCATGGTACCATTTTTTTCAAATATTAATATTAACGTTATACATATGATCAAAGAACATAGATTTTATTGTAGGGAAAGAGAGGAAGGAAAGTTTCTCTTTGATGTTTCATAATTGATAATTGTCAACCATCGGCATTTCTCAACCGGATCTCTTTGTGTTTACAGTCTTCTTCCGTTCACCGACCTCACGGTTTTTGGTAACTATAAGCCAAGTGATTATGTAACACTGAATCATGTTATAGCTGGAACGTCAACTGTGGAGACACAGGCCTTGAAGTATAAGCAGTTATTGAAGTACAAGAAGTTATTGAAGTGTAAGGAGTTATTGAAATACAACAAATGATTG
>VKKT01000743.1:83608-98984 GCA_008038995.1 Haliotis laevigata
GGTGTTTCGAACGCTGTTAAGGTATAACCGTATAACAACCTTTATAAAGGCTAAACTGTGCAGAGAGCATACATATCTGTCTGATGGTATTTTCAGAATGGAAATGCTCTTGTTCTTATTGTATATTTTACAGCCATGGTTTTGTTTTGGGACCCATTTACATTATATGAAAGAATGTATGCTGCATGGGTTAGCTAATGCTTACAAATCAAAGATACAATACAATATACATATATATACATGTATTTTACCTATATGCCATATTCGTTGATGCCACTGATATCGCCACATGGGTCAGCGTTACTATTTGAATAGGTAGGCTAAGACATTCAGGGTAAGCTGAACCCAATGTTTTGCATTTGTATGGTTGTGCCAAAAACTTGAACTTGAATATCAAAACATTTCATTAGCAACAAAAATAGCAAAATGATCTGCATTTCACAAAGCAATCGTAGCACTAAGGTGATCGTAACACCCATACTTTAACATAGACTTACGACAGTCGTAGTGCTACAATCGCTTTGTGAAAAGGGCCATGTTTTAATAAACAAGTAGTATTTTCCATTCACTTAGGTCACTAATAAAGTCTATTTTTGTGGATGAGGATGTGTGGGGGACACACCTAAAGCCCTCTTACTTTCCCGAGTATACACAAAATGGCTTCCAGAACACTTAAAAGAGGAAGCATATGCACCTCCGTTACCATGGTGGAATGTTTTAGCGTGTCAGATTAAATTCATATCTCTAGCAACCACAGAAACTTGCATCACTGGAATGTAACTGCCATATTTGATCATGTCATATCCAAAATATTATGGGAATATGGGATAAGAGGGAATGAAGACACTAACTGTTAAGTGTGTTTTAAGTCAGTCTAAGTAAACTTAGGCTTAGTATTATTTGTTGCACTGCTAAACTGAGTCTAACAAACCACAGGCGAAAGTCGCGTCAGCTAACCTTTCGAATCGACCAATCAGAACGCAATTTATAAAATTGTGAATGTCAACATTCGCACACACCGTTTGAACTTTAACCTCGAAAACGTTTGTACTTGAACGATTCTGAATGCTATTTTCTGTACGATCGCTTCCGAGGGATAATCACGGAGTAAACCATTATTCAGAACAGCAAGTAGCGTTTTTGTCAATATTCTAGGGTGTCATCTTGCGAAAGTATAAGCTAATAGTAACCATGTCATCAGAAACCCTTAAGCGTATATACTGCAGGTCAAATATTTGTGTTTTATGCAGATTGTTGAGAGAACAGTGTCAGCGACCGGGAAAGAATAAATCCAAAATCATTTTGTAAGTACCGCCAAACCCTAATAGTAGCCGTTGTCTGATTGGTTAAATCCGTTTGGCTGTCCCGTGTTTAATTGGACAGTCATAGGCTGCTCAAAGGTTACTTGATGCGACCTTCTACTAGGGTTTGTTAGTCTCTGTATAGCAGTGTAACGAATAATACTGAGCCTAAGTTTACTTAGGCCTGTTTTAGTTGATTGTGTATCTTTGGACAGCAGCGTTTACTCTTGTGTTGTGTTGCAGAGACATTGTAAACACTCGCATGGTAGCTTGTATTTTAGATAAAGTCAACTTTAATAAGTTAGTGACATGTTTTACGATTGTTCAAGCAATTGTTCATGCAATTGTTCATGCTATTGTTCATGCAATCGCCGAGCAAACAATGGATGTTCTTAAGCATCTGGAAACCCATAACATGAGGATAAAAACTTATCTAGTACATCCTTTGTGCTTGAGATCATCCACCTGGATGACAAGCAGAGATAGAATATACAGAAGAGCTGGGAATGTGCTACCAATCAAATCCAGAAGACCTAAAGATCTGCAAAAGAGCATATATGACCAAAACCTCTTCAGCAACAAATTTATATGTATTGGATTTGCTGTGAAAATGATATTTTAATATCCTTACCCATAGATTGGAGGTATTAAACAGGGTACTATGTACAGAGTAAACATAGTGTACAGAGTAAAGTTCGTAGCTGCGCTCTGATCTTTGAACATTAGTTTCTGAGGGCAATCCTCTATTGCTTCAGTACTTTGTTGTCAATGGGATCTACCAACAATCATGACACATCATAATAACAGTCAACCATCATGCTGTGGAAGGTAACTCGATCTTAGTGAGTGAGTGAGTGAGTCAGTCAGTCAGTCAGGTTTTGTGAATGAGTGAGTGGGGTTTTTAGCTGCTTTTAGCAATACTCAAGTGATGTCATGTCAGGGGACAATAGATATGGGCTTCAGCTTGCGAATCAAACCCAGGCCTTTGGCATGAGAAGCAAATGCTTCAACCACAAGGCTACCCCAGATATATGTGTAGAAATTGATGATGTTGGTCACCGTTTGTTTGGCGGGGGTGCCATATGATGAATTCATGTTATTGAGGATGTCTTTTGAGAGGTGCATCAAGATTTGCATGATTTGTTGGAAAAGGTCAGTCAAAATGGGTTTACCCAGCAGTGTTTACCCAGCAGTAAATGGGTACCCAGTAGATGTATTTTGACAAGTGCAACTTGAGTTGCACGATAATGTACCAGTTTCTGTCAGGGTGAAGGTCATTTGTGATATTTAAGTGCTTGAGGGGACTAGTTCTTATTGGCGGTTCCCCTGCTGATCATTAGTGTTGGGAATTGGTTAAAATCATAAATGATGGTTTGTCCATTACAACCGATCAATCATCGAAAATAATTGGTTGGCGTCAGTTATCGAAGGTTCCTGCTATGTTTGTTAATGTGCAAACAATACAGAAAAAACATGTAGTTCTTTGGTTTCTTTTTCAAAAATGTGTTGATAACTGGATTGTCTGGTCCAGACTTGCTTATTCACAGACTGCTGCCATATAGCTGGAATATTGCTGAGTGCAGTGTAAAACTGAACTCACTCATTTGCAAAAATGTATTTGCAAATTTCACATCTTTAAAGGATGACTAGTATGTTAAGAACAAAACATTTCCTGGACTGCTTAAGATAAATTCAATCCTGACATGGATTGAGCTTGTAGTGCTTTTGAAATGTGAATTTAATGACACAGACAAAACCAACCTTGTGAAAAATATTGTTGATGCAAACAAGTGTTCCAAAATTGTTTGTGTTCAATTACGAGAAAACTTGTTAGATTGCTTGGTCGTTTAGTCAATGCGACCAATCTTTGATTATTCAATTAATCTGACCACCACTACTGTTGACTATCTAGCAAGGAAAACAAATTCATGTTGAGACCATGGGAATTTTATCCTGTCTGTTGCTCCAAGTTGATACTACTCTGTCTGAAGATCTGATTTGTATGAGATTGCACCTCTACAATTCTGTGTATATAATGTATGAATGTGTATGGTTCTACTTTCATGTATAAACATGTATATACACCTGGAAAAAAGTATCGCAGCACCAAAAACAATGGCCAAAATATAACATGTTATTTCACAGACTGATGCACGGTTTATAGATATGATATTGTTGGTGTATATGGCTCACCCTACATGGCAGCATTGTGTTTCAATACTATGCAGTGAATTGTCATTGCTCATCAAAACACAGGATGTTGCAATACTTTTTTCCATGTGTATATATGTATCTAATTACAGTCATGTTTGTCATCTGAGTATCAGAGTGGAAGCATGGATGCTTACTAAACCTGTATTCATCTTGACATTGTATTAATAATCAGTTATGTTAAATGTGAACATATTATGCCATTATTAACTTTGTGGGTATCATGTTCTTTAAAACAATTACAACACGCCAACACAAATTGCCCAATCACATATTGCACTTTTCTTTAATGAAAACCTGTGTCTTTGATTGTGTTTTAGTTCAATTGCTTGTGGGTAACTGACTTCAAGAGAAAACACTAGTGACTTTTGTAGTTTTCAGTAAAGTGGTCAGTGATTACGATCAGTACAATGATGTTTGGCTGACAATATGGCTTCATCAGCCTATCCCATGCTATCTGAGGCATGAAGTAATTGTTGTTTCTTGTGGCATCTACGCACCATAAAAGATTCATTTCTAAAGTTCTTCAGTGAGTGAGTTTGGTTTTACGCTGCTTTTAGCAATATTCCAGCAATGTCATGGCGGGGGACACCAGAAAATGGGCTTCAAACATTGTACCCGTACAGGGAATCGAACCCGGGTCTTTGGAGTCATGAGCCAACGCTTTAACCACTAGGCTACCCCACCGCTCCACAAATTATTGGCCACAAGTCCTCTCCGGTTATACTACACCAAATCAAAACCTGTATTTTAAGAAGCAGTTTTTAAGGGGTGGGTTCAGTGCAGAATGAATCATCTGACAGCTGTGATTGGATATTTCTGTGACCTCAGTCACCTTGACCTTTCAGCTAATCATATTTTTAGTCAGCTAATGTGTACAATAAACAATACACTGGTGGTCAAATTTGGCTCTGACCATTAGGGCATTGGGATGAAGAAACAGCCAAAGGTTTCAGGGTGGTACCTGAAGTTTGACTGTCATGTTCCTTGATGGTGGTACTTTATGTTTGACTGTCATATTTTATTTTATATTGTGAAATAAGAATTCTTTTTTCAGGGACTAAATGTCAGTTTTAGGGAAATATTTGGCAGATGAACCTTATCTTTCATCTACATTGCCTAGACCATAATATGTTGGACCCTGTTTACCAGTGTCGCTGTAAGAATAACGATATATTATCATAATGTACAAGTGGTTGTGAATGAGGCTTGTTTCTACATAAAATGAAGTAATGTTTCTTGTTGAGAAGTATATATTTTGATTCAATTGCCATGGCCTGAAGTCCATTTTATGAATGCTGCTGAGATTTTTGTCTAAAAATTGTATTTTTTTTAGATGAACCATTATACAGGCTGAATATTTTATCCAACCTACATTGTATCATATGTATTTTTAATCACATTATTTTAAAAGTTTTTATAATAAAATCATTATAAATGCAATATTGTTCATGTTGTTCCTTGATATGTGATCATGTAAACTACCATCCTCGTTCAGCACCATACTTTTGGGCTCATGGGGTAACAATGGGATTTCTTTTCAAAATTCATTTTACGGAAGATGTTTTTTGAAAGGGATGTCAAGATTTGTTGGAAACGTCTGTCAAAATGTGCTTCTGTTAACCATCAGTGAATGGGTACCCAGTAGGAAGAACTGTTGAAGATGTATTTTGACAAGTGCAACGAAAATACTTTATGAGTATATCCCAACTGCATGTAGCACAGAAATGACCCGTGACACAATGGAATCTGTGAAATTCCACAGATTCTTGAAAATTCTCATCACTGTACATGGTAAACATAAGTGATTTGCATCTGTTAATATTTCAAGATAATTTGGTGGTGCTTTTTTTCCCAAGAGGGGCCAAAAAGTTTGAACATTTATTCTGGCTAAAAATTGCCTCATGAATAACAAATATTCAGTCTTACAAACGAAAGCCATGGCTTTAGCCCATAAAGGGGCTCTAAAGCGATAACTCAGCATTTGTTTAAGGTAACTGCACTCTTTCAGATGATATTTACCAACTATATATTTTTAACTGTTGAAACAAGGCTTTCCAACTTTGTGCTGACACGCCCCCATGTAACTACAATATTATTTAATGTGGAACTAAACCCAGGATTGATTTGGATGACAGAGGATGCTGGAGGTTCATGTTTGATATTCTGACAGATAAACACAAAAATTTTATTTGGATTTTCAAGTGCCAGTCATGTAAAGGTTAAACAGAATACATTATGTCAAAGTAAGTGACCTAGAGAAAGTGAGTGAGTTTGGTTTTACGCTGCTTTTAGCAATATTCCAGCAATGTCACGGCAGGGGACACCAGAAATGGGCTTCAAACATTGTACCCATGCGGGGAATCGAACCCAGGTCTTTGGAGTGACGAGCGAACGCTTTAACCACTAGGTTACCCCACCGCTCCACAAATTATTGGCCACAAGTCCTCTCGAGTTATACTACACCAAATCAAAACTTGTACTTTAAGAAACAGTTTTTTAAGGGGTGGGTTCAGTGCAGAATGAATCATCTGACAGCTGTGATTGGATACTACTGTGACCTCAGTGACCTTGACCTTTCAGCTAATCATATTTTTAGTCAGCTAATGTGTGCAATAAAACAATACACTAGTGGTCAAATTTGGCTCTGACCATTAACGCATTGGGATGTAGAAACAGCCAAAGGTTTCACAGAATTGTTTATGATAGTACACATATTGTTTCAATCAGAACTTTGATTGCTGTGGCGTTACTCTGGTGGGAGGGCGGAGGTGGGGTAGTCAACCATAGTCTAGTGGCTAAAGCGTTCACCCGTCCCGCCGAAGACCCAGGTTCGATTCCCCACATGGGTACAATGTGTGAAACCCGCCGTGATGTTACTGGAATTGTGTAAAACTAAAACTCACTCAATCACTCTTGTGGGAGGTGTGAAAGCATAATCATCTAGAGATGTATTCATGTTAATTCATGTTACATGTAACATGACAATATTGGTCTGGAAGCCTTTTGACAACACTCCATGAAGACCCTTAAATATTTTGTTCCAGCACTGAACATTTACAGAACAGAATGAGTAAGTTTAGTTTTACGCCACACTCAGTAATATTCCAGCGGTCTGTAAATAATCGAGTCTGGGCCAGACAATCAAGTGATCAACAGCATGAGCATTGGTCTACACAATTGGGATAGGATGACATGTGTCAACCAAGTCAGCAAGCCTTACCACCCGAACCAGTTAGTCGTCTCTAATGACAAGCATGGGTTACTGAAGATCAATTCTTCACGGGTGAACATTTACAGAAGTACAACAAACGAGAGATATAGAAACAAAAATATTTATTAATTAGTGTTTCATGAACTAATACTTATTACTTAGCGTGTAATGAACTCAATGAAATGACCACTTCATGATACTCTGATAAATATGAAAATAATGAGAATGTGCTTTAAGGATATATGATAGCGAAAAATAATGTTTCATAATTACGCATTGACTACAAGCTGGAAAATAATGGTGGAGCATATATAACATCAGTATATACAAAGTTCAATAATACATATTAAAACATCGTCACATGAGCAAAATATTTTCAAGCACGACGTTAAACCCAATTTCACCTCACCTCACATATTAAAACGTAATAGCTATCAACTAATCTTAAGTAACCATTTCCATTGTGAAACCAACTAGCTCCAACATGCCCTAAATGCTTCAACATTAATCAGTGGAAACTTTGGCATCTTGATTTCATAAAACAACATCCACAAGCAAATGTGTATTATGTGATTCTTCAGCATTACAGAGACAGGCAACATGGGCATGCGAGAGAGAAATCAACTAAAGTTTTATAGCATTCTCAGTTCAAATATTGAGTATATTTTATCTCAAGTACTGCTGACCCATCAGCCATCATAGCTTCAGTTTCGTAGGGACGTCACCACCTTCTCTTATCACAAACTGAATTTCTCTTTCCTATGATCCTGAAATCAACTACCTATCAAATACACTGTTAAGTTTGGATAGTCTACATATCTACATTCAAAGCTGCAGTCTCAATGACCATATATCAACAAATTATATACCATCACTAGTGAATAAACTTTTATCTCTTAGCTGGGAAAGAAGTTTAACTAAATATTGTAAAATTAAAGTATGATTTTATGCCGCTTTTAATAATATTCCAGCAATATCATGCAGGGGACACCAGAAATGGGCTTTACACATTCTACCCATGTTGGGAATCGAACCCAGGCCTTCCACATGACATGCGAACACTTTAACCACTATGCTAATTGTATTGTGATCAACAGATTGTGAGGAAATCATAACGCTTACAGGTGTTCTCAGTTCTATATGAGACAGCTTGCAACAAGTCAAGAACTAGTAGCCTGATCCCATTTTAATACGACAGAACACTGACTCTACATTGAGCAGCTGTTTGAACATGAATCAAAAACAAAGATATCGCAGCAAATAGGCTCTGTGTATATACCAAAACATAATGGCAATGCATGAACACAATTTTCATTTATCTCTTTGTTGACCATGACTATCACTGCGACATACAAATCTATCTTTTCATTATGTTCCTAAATTTCATGCGCATAGTGTTTGGAAACAGCTTGTACATAACAGCAGGAAATCATATGTTACAAAGTCATATTGATACATGATTGATATGACCTCCAGATGAATGTTTCTTGACTCAGTACACTTCTACTTAAAACATAGCAGCCATGTCTGCGGTGATGGGGTAACCTTGACCTTGACCTTGGGAATCACTGTTTGGTACCATGATGTATTTGATATGTACCCTGTTTGGTGTTTTGTTGTCTTAAGTACCCAGCTCACAAAATGTTGACCAAGGATTCTTTTAAAGTTTCAAAACAAAATGAAATGTCCTAAACATATTGCACTGAACACCAAATATGGGTCGAGTGCACAAGGTACAAAATCGTTTTGACAGGCGTAACTTGATTATTCAGAGTGAGTGAGTGACTTCAGTGCCGATTAGAACTGTACAGTTATATCATGGCGGGTCATCTCATCGGAAGAGGGAAGCCTGAGTGATGCAATGAAGCAGAGAAACTTATCAAAATGATAAAAAAAAATGTTCCTCATCGTTCAAACCATCTAGTCATCAGTATAGTCTTTTCTGTTTTCCTTTAATGAGAAACTTTCAATGTAAAAATATGACCTATTACATAATATACTTACTAAATGAATGGAAATTTTACTGGTTCAGAGTGAGGTTTGTGGATCAAGTTGAAGATTGCATACTACTAATTCAAACATGGCTGTCTAGTTTGGGCATTCCTTAAATCCAGACCATTCTGATATTCACAAATACAAAATTTAAACCAGACAATACCAGAAATTATTGTTTGCCCTAAAAGTAGATTACTTGCACTTTTCAAGATGACAATCATAAGGACATGACCATAATGATGTCGATGGGAATAATATTATATAACTTAATTTCCTCATGTGAATTCAAATGGAAATAGCCAGACAAAAAGTTTGTTCACTTCATTCTGCTACAAATATGGCAACCATCACTTATATTCCCAATAGTAATAATTGATCGTCAAACACATCCACTACAAACATATCTCCGTAAATGCTTTATTCTGATAGGAAGCTAAAGATGACACAAGATAAAGAATAACACACTTCCAGCAGATATCTAGTAAGTAGACTGTATGTAATGTTTTACATAAACAAAGAGATTCACCAAGTAACACATCAGCTTGTTTTCATCACCCATCTTTCTCAAATCAATCTTTAGGATCCTCTAAAGTCTTGAGGAATTGTCATGATGCTAGTTTCTTGTGAGCTTGTCATGACGCTATCTGGAAACAATCTTATAAGTTATAAACACGTTGGGAAAATCACAATCTACTGAAATCAAATGCTTCACTGCGACAGTGAACCCCCCTGCATGAAGAAATGACAAATTGATATGAGTTCGGCAGTTGATGGTGGAGCTTGCCATGAAGTGTCTTTCGGTTCTCAAGCCAAACAGATGTGTCTTTTTAAACAATTTGGTTTCATTTCATTACCACGAAATTTACATCTGTATAAGAAAACTGTCACAGAACCTAGTTTCGGATGCAGGTCCCATGGAGAAGAGATGGAGAAGAGATGACAAGGATTTTTAAACATTATCAGAAGAGTTTCTTTATGTTTGATTCTGAGATACAGAAATTGAGGGCTGTTACAAATCCATAATGACGCAAATAAGATACACGTCATGAATATTGGGTAACGAATACAACAAGTCAGCAGCTGACGTCCCATTCATTATATCCAGTTAAACAATCAGAAAATAATTATTTGATATGTTTCGGCAATTTTGACAGTGTAAATCTATCATGAGAACGACCAGTGACCTCATAACTGACAAACTGAATATGAGAGTGTTGGATATTATTCAACCTGGTTTAGTGAGTGAGTTTTGGTTTTACGCCGCTTTTAGCAAAATTCCAGCAATATCACGGCAGGGGCCACCAGAAATGGGCTTCACACATTGTACCCATGTGGGAAATCGAACCCGGGTCTTTGGCGCAACAAGCGAACTCTTTAACCACCGCCCCCCAACCTGGTTTAGATATATAACATTTTCCACATCCTGTTTTGATAAATAACACCTAAATTCAAGTAAAATAAATGCTTTAAAACACTCACACATATGTAAATTGTAGTGACGGCGAATAACAAATTGAATTCAAGACGGGAAAAAGATCAATTCACTGAACACATGAAGCAAAACAGCCTTATTAGCAACCTGTTGCCACCTCATGCAGACACTTCAGAAGCCTGCCACTGATTGGCTGATCAGAAAGTTCACCTTACACGACTTTCCAGCTAGGATTGCCAGATCTTCACACAGGGAGGTATTGTATCAGTTAAAACCCTGATTATAATCATACTGGGAGACATATCACCTAAAATATACTAAATACTCAGCATTAACAGCATCCTGGACCAGGGTCCTGATCCACAAAGTGATTGTAATGTTACCATAGGCTTTACGAATGACGTAGAGCTGCGAATACTTTGTGAATCAGGACCCAGTATTGTAGGAACTCTTGATGCTGTATGAAAGATGGCACTTACTACGCCAAGCATGTTTCAGCAATGAACATTAACATGATGTAAGTTAAACAAACAGTGATATATTCATGATATCATAGCACTTAATGAACAGTTCATGAATTCAGCACAAATATGTACAGTTCTACCATGGACCAGTTCATCTCTATACAATGCAACAGTCTTGTGTCAACGCTAAAATACAGCCAGATTAACATAGTAGGCTTAAAGCCTGAATCAATCACACTAGAAATAGAAGAGAAATATATCTACAGTGTTTGAAATTAAGAGGGTCAGTTGGGTTCTTGGGGATGCCACAATAGTACTTATTATTATTATAGGATATTCATATAGCGCACATACCCATGCAACTAGTGCATGCTCAAGGCGCTGGTATTTTTTTTCCCTCAATCATTGGATGTCAGTCTCAATGGCAGTTCGTACTATCAATCTCAACTCCGTGGGGTGTATACAACTCTTGCAGCCACTAGGCGCACCGAGTTATTGTGGCTTTCTCATCCTTACGACTGACTGACTGACTGACTGATTCTTAAGCTTGCAACAAAGACTCCCAGCTTAATTTCGAACACTGTACAACAGAAAAACAACAGCACAGACACATTTAAAAACACATCTGTAAATGATTTCTGAATTGTATGTACAAATCTTAGATAATGTTGAAAACATTTGTAAAAAACATCTTTGAAAGGAGTAAAAAACACATATGTTTTGGGTGTAGAGGAGGGCTCTCTTATTCTGTTTCTACATAGGAGACAAATAGCATGTCAGTATTTAGTTCATACATGGCATGTACCACAAACAGCCTTTTCATTTTCAGATTTCCTTGCATCCGAACAGGGCCTGGATGAAATCTCATCTGCTTGCTGGTCAGCAACTTTTGGTCTTTTACTATAAAGACAAAAACAACCTCAACAATAATTCGGATGCATATAAACAGTGGGATTCTGAAGGTCAACAAAATGTTTAAAATTTCATCCATCTTGCTGGCAGTGTATATGAATCCATTTGAGAAAAAAGACACAGTATTCACGGTTATTTCACACTAAACGGATACCAATGCACCTTGATGTACACAAAGTCCGCTGTATAAAACAAAATGTCCACACACTGTTCTGTCTTCAAGAGTTCTCACTTAGCCCCTGTAAACTCTCTTGCGTGGCTGCGAACGATCCAGGATGAGTCATTGCCTGGACGTTGCTCGACACACTCTCCATCGCAGCAACGTTTGGGTCGTATGTTTCGTCAAGCAGGTCAGCCGACAGGGCGTCATTGCTACCTCCTTGTGTGTCCTGGAGATAGGCGTGAAGTAACTCCATGTCGATGGTTTCAGGGTTAATGTTGATCTGGCCTCCTTCAATTAGGATGTTCTGCTGCTGCTGCTGCTGGTTCTGTACAACCGAGCTGTCAATTACATTCCCCGTGTGGTCGATCCTCAAGTGCTGAAACTGGGGGTTGGCCGCAGTGGATGCTGCGTTGGAGACGGTCATGCTTCCCATGGCAGTGTTGTCTGCTGTGCGGATGTTCATCGTGGGCATGCCTGTCATGCTCCCTGCTGTTGCACTGGCGCCAGTGTTGGTGAAGGAGTATCTGGGTAGTTCATCTGGAAACGGTGAGAAGAAGATCATGGTGAGTTGAGTGAGCTAGTGAGTTTAGTTTTACGCCACTTTTAGCAATATTCCAGCAATATCACAGCGGAGACACCAGAAATGGGCTTCACACATTGTACCCATGTGAGGAATCAAACCTGGGTCTTCAGCGTGACTAGCGAACGCTTTAACCACTAGGTTACCACACCGTCCCCATAGTGATCTGAGACCGTATTGGTTTGTCTACTGTCACATGGTGACAGAACACTTGGTGGATCTTGTCTTGGACTTAGACTCTTGGTGGTACTGTTCTTACACTTAGGAATTAGTCAGTTGCGATCATGTCACTTTTAGGAATATTTCAGTAATATCACTGCAGGGGACACAATAAAAGGGCTACACACATTGTACTCATTTAGGGAATCAAACCCACTCCTCGGCTTGACGAGCAAACACCATAACCACAAGGCTAACCCACCTTTCACATTCAAGACTGAACGACTGAACTTTCCTCCATCACTAACTTGTCACTAAGCGTCATACACCTCTAACACCATCATGGATAAACACCTTCTCATCAATCATCACATAAAATCATCTACCCTCACACTGTTTGGTCCACAAAAAGGAGAGTTTGCCTCCAAATGAGCCATTGCAAGATGTGTTGTCTTTTTCAACATTTGTTAACAAATGACAAAAGCCAACCAAGCGTTTTACTTGCCAGACACTGCAACAAAGCTCCACACAGCCATACATAATTCTTTGTTCAATAATAAAAGAGTAAACAAACATCTTGTACATTATGATGAAGCTTGCTCTCTTCCTTGTAAGCAAAACCTCAGTCAGTTCATCATGCAACATCCGTTTCTGTTCATTGTCTCTCCCATCCATCCATGCAACCAACCAACAAACCATCCAATCAACCATCCAACCAACCAGCAAATAAATCAACAACCAATCAACCATGCAACCAATCAATCAACCATCCAACCAGCAAATCAATCAACAACCAATCAACCATCCAATCTACCAACCAATCAACCATCCAATCTACCAACCAATCAACCAGCAAATCAATCTACAACCAATCAACCATCCAACCAACCAACCAACCAATAAATCAATCAACCATCCAACCAACCAGCAAATCAATCAACAACCAATCAACCAACCAACCAACTCAATTGCCTTCACCACTAATGTCATTTCTTCAATCACTGCAGGAACAAAGCAACTCTCCCATGAACCACAATATCAGCCATGACACATCGCTTCAACACTTCATCCATCAACACTTCATCCATCCCACTTCCACCCAGCATCAACTGTCTGTGTACCTTGCATCATTGGCTCCCCTTCCTGTTTGATCCTGCGATTGGCTCTCAGTTTCGTACGCAAGCCTTCTTTGACTGTGGCATTTCCTCGCTCACTCACTGAAGAACAGAAGTAACTTTCAGCATAAACTGTGTTTGAAAAACTAAAGGAAACTTGCTGCTTCGTTGCTGTCTGATGCAAATACTGTTGGTTTGTTGTTTAACGCAGCAAACAGCAATATTCCAGCTACATGGCAGCAGTCCGGACAAGACGATACAGTGATCAACAGCATGAACATCGATCTACGTAATTTGGACACGACATGTTGTCACATGACACTTGATCCCACTGGTCCCTCTTACAACAAGCATGGGTTGCTAAAGATCTTCACTGGTTGCAAATACAGTTAACTCATGTTATAACAAACTCAAAGGGATCACTAATACTAGTGAGTGAGTGAGTATTACTAAAATTGTTAAAGATAATTCACATTTTCCGCAACACCAAGGTCGATATTATACAAGGTGATTTGGTCAGTGACTTACCTGAACCACCCCAGTTCTGAACAAAATGTGCTGCTTTGCGCTTCCTCTTCTCTTCAATTCTATCTGGATCTGCAATATTTCAATGTTATTAATAACCAGCGCAAGCAATTTTATGGAAAAATGAAAAAGATTTCTGTAGCCACTTGTCACTCAGAATCAATATTTTACATTTTTCGTATGAAGCTATAAATGTCTGCAATATTGACACAACTTTATGGATAACAACTTCATTCATTTCATGCATGTGATGTTTCGATACAGATTCTTGTACCTTTGTCAAGCAGGAATTGAGAACAGTACAAGAATCTGTATCCAAACATCGCACTAACGAAATATAAGAAGCTGTTATCAATAAAGTTTGTTAAATATTGTACGTCCTAACTTCTAAAATGCCGCTCAAAGAAGTTATAAATGACTGCTAAAGATAACAGCTTCATGCAGAAAACGAATGTCATGCAGAAGACATGGAACCAGTGATGGATTCCACAACTTACCAGGATCCTCGGGCATGTAAGTGAATGGAATCGATTCTGATGTCTCATTGTCAGACGGTCGTTTCAGCTGCATAAGCACGTCTACGGGTTGCTGTATGAATGCCTCTTTGTAAGGTGGGGTCTTGAACACAACAGCAAACTGAAACATACCACAACGGAAAGATAATTAACACCTGTCTGGGAACACAAGCACAGTGCCCCTCCCCATGTACATCTGTCTGTGAACACCTACAGTGACTAATTCCGCACATGTGTACAATGTATGAAACCCAGTTCTGGTGTCCTCCGCCGTGATATTGCTGGAATATTGCTAAAAGCAGCGTAAAACTAAACTCACTCACTCACTACAGTGACTAATGGGAATGGATGGTCAGACTCGCTGACTTGGTTGACACATGTCATCATATCCCAATTACGTAGATTAGTGCTCATGCTGTTGATCACTGGATTGTCTGGTCCAGACTCGATTATTTATAGACCACCTCCATATAGCTGGAATATTGCTGAGTGCACTGTTATACAACAAATCAACCAACCAAAGCACACCAACCTGTCTATGCACGTCCCCCTGTCCAAAATCACCAAATTCTTCCCACATGCAACCAGCAGCTGTGTCTTTATAGAATCGGACTTGGATATCATCTGAAACCAACACAAACATTCCTATACACACTGAAATGTTACATTATTACTGACAATAAGAAACACACAGTCCTGATTAATAAGCATCAACCACATAACCGACTGCCTCCGTGGTGTAGTGGTTAGACCGTCCGCCCGGAGAGCGGAAGGTCGCGGGTTCGATCCC
>VKKT01000744.1:49128-59398 GCA_008038995.1 Haliotis laevigata
AGTCAGTAATTAGTAAAGTTCAATCACGATATTGACAGAAAAATAGATTTGGGTGTCTTCATTGCAGCAAACATGTCTGCTAAGTTTCAGTATAATGGTCCAGGAGAGATGTGTCATTGTGGCATGAGCTCGTAATGTTTCACACTCAATAATTAGCATAATAACACTGACGACAGATGTTGTTCTGGTCAACCAAGGGTGACAATTGTTGCACAAGACCATTTCATCAGAACGACTGTGGTCAAAGTGCTTCTCAAATGGGACTCGGCTTCACAGAGTACAGGTGTGAGAGAGAGTGAACAGAGGATTCAGAATTAGCTGCACTGATGGACTGCATGTCCGATGTCCAGGTGTTATCCCACAAGTGATGAAATTTCACATTACAGCAAGACATCATTTGTGTCAAGAGCACCAGTACTGGACCAATTGTCTGTTATGTTTTTGGAAGAATCAAGATTTTCTTTAGACTTCTTAACAGGTGCAACAGAGTGCAGTGTACATGGAATGAGTGTTTTCATGCAGTTGATGGAAGTCAGAACAAATATTTTGAAGGTGACTCAGTAATGGTGTGGCGTGAAATCACTGGCTGGCTGAACATCTATAAATGTAATTCATGTACATGCCACTGGACGGAGCCAGATTCACTAGACATTAATGAGTTTGACTTTTCATTGTAAATGACAAATAGACAGTAGGGCACTTTGGCCAATCGTCTAACAAAATCTATGGTCATTTGACGTTTAACAACTGAGGCAAGTCCCAGTCAGATGTCCCTGTTACAATGGTAAACTAATTATCTCACCATAAAATATCAACAGTTTTGACATCTTTTTATTGAATAGCCCCTAAGTGTTTTATAGTATACATTTTATATCACCCAACACTGGTGGGTGAGTTCCTTCATATATTTAATCATACTTCAATCCAAGAAAGTGTAAAGTAACCAATGGACATTCAGGCCTGGTTGTCAACTAGAGAGATCAGCCAACTTTCATATTTTTTTAATAATAGCAGTTCCATTTGAAATTACTATTTTGAAAACTGATAATTTGATATAATGTTTTATTGAAGTAAAGACCTTTGACAAAACTGATTTCATCACATCCAGGTGCTATTACTGCAAAATGCCATTTTCTACATCCAAAGATGAAACAGGCTGTTATAGGAAAAACGTATCCTTTCGACCTAAGTTATAACAGAGGCTACCTTGAAGACAGATCAATACCACTTGTGGGTAAGTGGAAAACTCTCTCCCCAATCCATTAAATCCAGCAAAGTTTTGATACATCAATAGTAACCACCGGTTGACTGTGGAAGGTGTACTATTTCTACTCTATCCCTATCTTCTGGGTCATAGCAGTATGTTTCAGGTGCCGACTGTTCCTGAGAAGGGAATTGTTCTGAAAGACAGGGACGGTGAGATAGCCTAGAGGTTAAAGTGTTTGCTTGTTATGCCGAAGACTTGGGTTTGATTCCCCACATGGGTACAATATGTGAAGCCCGTTTCTGGGGTCCCACCCCTCACCCCAATTCTAACACAAAAAATACATTGTTGAAAGTTATTTTTCAACTCGAAGAATATTTAGTTTAATTAAAAAAATGATTGGGTTTTACAGCTGTAGCTGAAAATATATCCAATCTCCAAAATAAAATCCCAGAATATCATATCCCAGGCCCCTAGGTAGTTTCTATTTACCTTGTTACAGCTCAGAAGGCGTCTAGGAAGCTGTTTATGTTTCTGACTTATATATCAGGTTAAAGGCAGCGTAGGAAAGATAGCCCGTCCCAACGTCCGAGACGGGTGAATTGTGTGGAGGACGGGTAAAAAAATATCTAGTCCGTCCTTATGTCGGATCAATTTTAGCAAACCAATGACATATATATAATGATTATAACCTTTTTGAATATTTACTGCCGAAGGTGTTTTATTTATATTTGGAGGACAGGCTAGATTTTGGCAGGACTTGTAAAAAATTTGACCTGCCAGTCCTGTGGACAGGCTAGATTTTCTACATCCTTCCTACACTGTTAAAGGGCTACACAAATACCAACGGTTGGCCCTTCAATAAACACATTGCCAGTACAGATTTAGGTGCTGTTGTACAAAACTTAGATGCTAAGGTATGGGAGTTACGGTCACCTTAGTGCAAAGACTACCTTAAGTCTGTGCTAAGGTATGGAAGTTACGGTCACCTTAGTGCAAAGACTACCTTAAGTCTATGCTAAGGTATGGAAGTTACGGTCACCTTAGTGCAAAGACTACCATAAGTCTATGTTAAGGTATGGAAGTTACGGTCACCTTAGTGCAAAGACTACCATAAGTCTATGCTAAGGTATGGGAGTTATGGTCACCTTAGCGCTAAGATCATTTTGTACAACAGCACCCTTAGTCCCATTCCTCAAAACAATCTTAGTGCTAAGGGGGTCTTAGCATCTATGTCATAACGCTAAGATTGTTCTGTGGAACAGGGCCCTGGGGGTCTCTATGTAAGATGGGGGACTCATTTGTAGTTGCAATAGTGTCTACACCCAGTTATGATGACAGTCATATGAAACTAGGTTTCAAAACAAGGGAATACAGATACTAAATATTAATTGCACTGGTTAATAATTGATCTATTGCTTCATACATTTCAATTAAAAATGTTTAGTAATGAAATTAATGTTATAGATAATAAATAAATTCTTTAAGCCTTGTGAGATTATCTCTGACTGCAAGTAATGACAATACAACAGACGATGTCAGTGAAGGTTTACCTATGGTAAATAATATCAGCTGTGCTTGTGTTGATATGAGGCAGACAGTCTTTTGTGGAGGCTGGAGTGAGTAAGTGAGGCTGGAGTAAGTGAGTGAGGCTGGAGTGAGGGAGTCTGGAGTGAAAGTGATGCTGAAGTGAATGACTGAGGCTAGAATGGGTGAGTGAGTGAATGAGGCTAGAGTGAGTGAGGTTGGAGTGAGTGAGCGAGCCTGGAGTAAGTGAGGCTGGAGAGGGTGTGAAAGTGAGGCTAGAGTGGGTGAGTTTAGTTTTACGCAGCAAATATTCCAGCTATATGGTGGCCTGTAAGTGAGGCTGGAGTGGGTGTGAAAGTGAGGCTGGAGTGGGTGTGAAAGTGAGGCTGGAGTGTGTGTTAAAATGAGACTGGAGTACGTGTGAAAGTGAGGCTGGAGTGGGTGCGAAAGTGAGACTGGAGTGGATGTGAAAGTGAGGCTGGAGTGTGTGTGAAAGTGAGACTGGAGTGGATGTGAAAGTGAGGCTGGAGTGTGTGTGAAAGTGAGGCTTAAGAGTGTGTGAAAGTGAGTCTAGAGTGTGTGTTAAAGTGAGGCTGGAGTGTGTGTGAAAGTGAAACTGGAGTGTGTGAAAGTTAAGCTGGAGTGGGTGTGAAAGTGAGACTGGAGTGGATGTGAAAGTGAGGCTAGAGTGGGTGTGAAAGTGAGTCTAGAGTGTGTGTTAAAGTGAGGCTGGAGTGTGTGTGAAAGTGAGGCTAGAGTGTGTGTGAAAGTGAGGCTAGAGTGTGTGTGAAAGTGAGACTGGAGCGGATGTGAAAGTGAAACTGGAGTGGGTGTGAAAGTGAGACTGGAGTGGATGTGAAAGTGAGGCTAGAGTGGGTGTGAAAGTGAGTCTAGAGTGTGTGTTAAAGTGAGGCTGGAGTGTGTGTGAAAGTGAGGCTAGAGTGTGTGTGAAAGTGAGGCTAGAGTGTGTGTGAAAGTGAGACTGGAACGGATGTGAAAGTGAAACTGGAGTGGGTGTGAAAGTGAGGCTAGAGTGTGTGTGAAAGTGAAGCTGGAGTGTGTGTGAAAGTGAGGCTAGAGTTTGTGTGAAAGTGAGTCTAGAGTGTGTGTTAAAGTGAGGCTAGAGTGTGTATGAAAGTGAAGTTGGAGTGGGTGTGAAGTGAGGCTAGAGAGGGAGTGAAAGTGAGGCTAGAGTGGCTGAGAAAGTGATCCTAGAGTGAGTGTGAAAGTGAGGCTAGAGTGGGTGAGAAAGGGAGGAAATGCATTGTAACACAAACTTCAAACCACAATAAGGAGCAACTATAGGATTAGAACCATCAACAACTCTATCCTGCCAACTGCACATATCAGTAAGCCACACTCAGACTCCAGGAACCAGTTATTACAGAGCACCACGTGAAATCACATTACATTAACAAAAACCTGTCACTGGCTGTGTTCAGGTTATGATTGTACACTTTCATTCACAGTAATAAATCACTTCAGCTGAATGCAAATCTATCATTCCACATCCTAGGTGACAACACACTATTTCTTTGATATGGATTCCGCTACAGAGCCCGAGACCGATTCCTGCAGCTAGCATGGCTTTGTTTGGTATCAGACATCCCACATCAGTTGTGAAAGCTGTGCATGGATGATAGCCTGCTAGTTTCCCTCTTGTTTTATACACATCAATATGAAGTTATCATCAGTCTCACTCCAGACCCATATCTCTGCACAGGACTTCAAAGGGCAGTGAAACCATCATCAACTGATTCATGCTACTATGTTCTTGTTAAGAGAGAGAGAAAAATGTCCCTTTGGAAAAAAATATAACTGGTTCCCCCCAAACACTGACATAAAATATTTTTCCTCAAGTTTAAAGAACATAACATAATGTTTACTGACAAAACTGGTTGCCATGAAGAGAAATGAATGTATACCAACTTGTGGGTGGACACCCTGTAATGATGAATATCTCCAAAGCTGGACACAACATAATCACTTCAACCCCCAAATCACAGGTTCCAGGTGCACCCAAGGGGTGCAACTCTTGTCAGTAAATTAAGACAGGGATACCAAACACAGGGTGTACTGGGAAACATATACTGAGGGTCCTCTAAAAATATTAGACTCTCAGGGTAAAAAACATTGTCTTTGGAAGTAGTGACCTTAACCTCTGGAACAGATCTGAACAGAAATGGTCGCTTTAATGGAGCAAACATGTTTGCAAATTTCTGTGTTATGGTAAAGTTGTCTCTGTGATGAAGCTGTTAAAGACAAACGACATGTTGGACAAACAGGACACCACTTATACTCACCATTTCCAGGATTGATTAAAATAAAGTCAATTTGAAGTAAATTAAAGCAAAACAGATCTTGGTTGTGTCAAGGCTGAATTTATAAATTTAAGAAAAACATTTTTGAAATAATTTAAAATTTGTTTTAAATGAGACTCAAGGAATGGCTGAAAGTCATACTTTGGGAAATCAGAGGTTTAACCCAGGAGAAGCAGATCCTGACATGACCAAGGGACATAATTCTCTGGGAACTGACGACATACAAAGCAGTTCACTGTTTGTGGTACTTTCACTTCGGTTAAAAAATACTACAGTTTCTGCTATAACGATGAAAGCATCTCGGTTTATTATCTTTTATCTCTTGATCTTACCATCTATATCTACTGGGCTTCCCCATTTCTTACGTATGTCACCTAACCTCTATAATCTGATTTAAAAAAATTCTTTCAAAGAAACTCAGGACATCATATCAATCATCATGAAAAAATATCAGTGCCTCTTTAAACAAAAAAACATATTTCGCACCTTTGAAAAATATGAAAGTGAGCAAGTATGAAGAGTGTAATTTCTACGTCTTTTCCTAATGCCTAGGTGGAGCTGCCTGATCGCTAGGCAGGCTGAGGAGGCCCACTATGACATATCTTCCATAGCCCCAAGAACTAGGGAAATTTTAATGATAATAGCTGAACCCAAAGTGGGCCCCTGAAGCAGGGCTTGGTCTCTCATCACCCATCAATGAGCTGTCATTAACCAGACCCTCACTTCTCACTTCACCGTCACAAGGCTATCTAACCTCATCTGGCAGAGACCACGGATTTGGGGATATTGTTAAAGTTACACTGCCAAACTTGCAGGAAAAGCTTTGGAAAGATAAGTTATCCACACGCTGAAGGTGATACTGCAAATGAATCTTCAAGGCCCAAACACAAGAATTGTATCTCATTCTTGTATGGAAGATGACTCTCTGAGGGCAGGATTACTGGATGGTTGCGATCAGAGATGGAATCAGTGAGAGACATCTGAATCAGGCCTACCAAAGAAAACTTTCCCACTGTGCAGAAAAACGCAGAAAAGCCCACATTAATCGTGGAAATAGCAACATAAACACATTACCACGCTACTGAAACACCTGTGATGATATTGCTGGAATATTGCTAAAGGTGGCGTAAAAACATACACTCACTCACTCTTCACTCTGTACATTGACAGGCATAATACAAATCTGGATACCAATACCCTTGTTAAGTCTCATACAACTTCTCTGAGTGGCAGTTACAAGTTTTAAGGTGAATGAGTGAATATGGTTTATGCTACTTCTAATAATAATATTCCCAAACATAATAACAGTGGGAAACAGCAAAAAAGGAGCTTCACATATTGTGCCCATGAAGGGAATCGAATCCTGATCTTTGGCACCATGCTCTAATGAATATTGATTGCAAATGGCATATTAAAAAATAAAGCTCATTTGTAAATAAGCACTTAAGTGTCCCTTCCTCAACTAAACCGACTCTTCACTGAAAAAAAAAATTGATTAACCTGAGGCCAAACTTTGATAATGGCAATGATTCAGTGGGTGGCTTGTTGTTTTGAACCTGTATGTCAGAGCTGGCATTGCCATTTTAATTTAATTCAATTCACAGATATTTGTATGTACTATATTTCAAAGCAACTCAAAAAATAATATTTTATCATTATTACATGGTATTATAGTAGATGAGTGAGATTTGCGCTCATATAACATTTTCATAATCTAATTAAAGTTAAGGATTAGTTCCCTACCATATGTAACTTTTTAAACTGACCTCTTGGGGAAACTTTGTTTTAGTTTGTTTGTTTATTTAAAACCACAAAAAAATATGATTGTGACCTGTAAATATTTGATCATGGAGTGAGTTTATTTTTATGCCGCTTTTTGCAATAGTCAAGCAACATCAAGGCAGGGGACACCAGAAATGGGCTTCACACATTGTACCCATGTGGGGAATCAAACCCATGTCCTCAGCGTGACGAGCGAACGCTTTAACCAATAGGCTACCCCACAGCCTCTCATGATATCATGAGTAATGTCCAACTCTGTGTGATAACATGCATCCATCCGCAGGCTCATGGTGACCAGCTAACCAATAGGCTCCAGGACAGACTCACGTTGTCAAGCACTTTGATTCTAAAACTTATGCTTACCACTGATGTAACTTTCAAAATAGTTTCCAATCAATATTGCAGAGAACTGTTCTAGCGGACAAAACATTTCATTAACTCATAATATTATTGCAAGTGAAATTTGAAAAACACAATACTCAACAATAAAGTTTAACGCAGAGTTTTATCACAGCACGTTCCGTCAAATATTATGCCTGTGTTAATGTAATTACGATAGTTTTAACATACGACACAGACATGTATTTCCTATAACAACAGGGCATTATCATGTGTAACAGAAATCTTTAAGTATTTTGGATCTAATTCTACATTATTCCATTGTTATCTGAGTGCTTATAATGCACTAGGTATATTTTTATAGCTTTTGACACAACAATCAAACCTAATTTAGTTGTTCAACTTTGGTGTTTACTGTATTGTTTTCCTTGAAACAGATCTTAATTTACTTGCAAGCTTCCAAATCAGAACCAATTAATTAGAACTGACAACTACAATATAGAACAAACTTTATGCACGAATAAAAAGAAGTTGTTATCCATAAAGTTTGTTCTATATTGTACTTCCCAACTTCTAAAATGCCACTCAAAGAAGTGACAACTACAGCGACTTCCCTTGATGGTTCTATAAGGTTAGCGAGTTAAGTTTTACGCCGCTTTTAACCATATTCCAGCTACCTATAAAGTTAGATAAAACCATGAACATTTGTGTTTTCTGGTGTTTCTTTACCCCCAGACTTAAGCATTCCCTAAAATAACACCTTTCCATTGACTCGTTAAAATTTTTTTTTGTCCACTGCTTGAAAATATATGGCAACTGTTTGGAAGTGTTTGCCTGACAACTATTTGGAAAAGTCTCTCCGTTAAGTGATTGAAAATGTATTTCTGTTAAATGACTGAAGTTGTGTTTACAAACCGATTTAACATGTCGTCCATCAACTGGATGAAAATGTCGTTATGTCAACTGAATAAAAATCAAATGGTTGAATCTACACAACCTCCTGCGAAAATGGAATAGAAATAGTTTTTATAAATAATTTGTTTGTTGGTAAAAATACTAATGAATTAATGGCTGCATTTGTTTAAAACATTCCCAAATGGTCCAGTAATAATATTCATAAGACAATGATATTATACACATTAAAAAAGTTATGGTCAAGTTTTTCCTCGTATGCTACAACATGTTAAGTGAGTGAGTGAGTGAGTTTAGTTATACAACACTTTTAGCAATATTCCAGCAATATCATGGCAGGGGACACCAGAAATGGGCTTCACACATTGTACCCATGTGGGGAATCGAACCCCGGTCTTTGGCATGACAAGCGAATGCTTTAACCACTAGGCTACCCTGCCGTCCACTAATGGATTGTATTAATCACTACTCAAGTCTAATCTAATGGTTGATAGCATGACCATAAAAATGATGTATATTTTAAACTTTCAGTTTAATATTTTTCGCAATTATGACATTGGCTATCAGTGGCTATCTATACAACTCAAGAGAGGTTAAGGAATGAGCCATTCTGCCACATTACTACAGTTAATGTTTCCTGAGAGGCACTATAATAATATGAAGAATCAGGTTGTCCTTAATTTCTTTTGAGTAGCATAATGGACTTATTACCCAGCATATTCCCAAGTTTCATAAACTGTGAGTAAAGTTGACATAACACCCAATGTTCATTCCGTGTTGTATCACATATCAAACCACGTTTTTGCTACAAACACATAACAAAGTGAGCCGATGAAACTGTGTATTGTAAAAGTAACGTATATGTCCCCATGGGCGATGGACTATCAAGCCCTGCGCAGAAGAAATATGACCTATATCGCACAAGACCCGGAGATTCAACCAATCAATTCGCAAGTGCTTTATCACAAACTAATCCAAGTTTTCAAATGTACCATCTGCAGATTAACTGCGACGCAGCATGAGAGGCATACAGATGTAACTATGTATGGATGTGAAAATCAGCTATAAGATTGATCATCATGCTTAAGGATTTAGGTTAGATATACCCTTGAAAGTGTTTATGGGCAGGCTGGCTTGGATTTAACATCAGAAATATAGTTTTTGTTTTGATGAAAACAAGGTGATGAATTAATCAAAGGAATTTGGTGCCAAATTGTCTCCCTTACATACGTCAGGATCCATATTTTTAGGTTCCCTACTTAGATCCACTAAAATACTTTATACACACCCAGTGTGGAATTTATCAGACAGGGAACATCAGAGGTGGCTCCAGGAACCCCCTGAACCCCATCTTGGCTCGGCCAACATAATACATTAATTTCAATGGGGCCTTGCCTTTAGTCATTTAAAATTTTTAAAAAGAAAAAAAAGGGTGGGTGTGGGGTGGGTGTGGGGGGGTGTTATCCCCTTTAAAAAAAATATGAAATAAAAATAATTAAATACCGGTAAATATTTTTTAATTTTTTTTTAAATATAAAAAAGTACAATCACATATATAAAAATATCCACAACTGAGCATTCACAATATTCACAATACCTATTAAAAACAACTAAATTACATTTATATCCACTTTTGGGTGTTTTTTTCCCCTAAATGATACTTGCTCTCTGTAAAAGAATTCTAATAACATTGTATCAAAACATTTTACAAATTAAAAAAATGACAAATAGAATCTGAACTTTGAATAACCTATAATTCTTGGGATATGATCAATGTATCATAGAAATATTTCCTTGAACTTCAGAGAAATCAAGAATTAGATAAATAATGTGTACAGATATAAGACAAGTTTGGCTATTATTTCTGACTTTTACCCTGTACCTTTGAACCACTAAAATTGTATAAATATCCAGTCCTTTCACATATGTAGTGCCAGGCTATATGCATGATGATCAGAATGAACGGATATTTTGTTACTAACTTACAAGAAGTATACATCTTCATTTGAAAACAAATAAAAACAGAAAAAAATCTAAACAATTATGTATCATATATATATATATCATAGAATATGATAAAAATGTATTTTGTGATTAACTTACATGAAGTATACATCTTCATTTGAAAACAAAACAGAAAACAATCTGAACATTTATACAGTCGACCCCCGTTTATATATATATA
>VKKT01000745.1:60380-70567 GCA_008038995.1 Haliotis laevigata
ACAGGTACGTGGACCCTTGTGCTACTTGTTGACGACAATTGACATTGTACGAGACCTTGCAGAGATCGTCGCATGCCGTGGAATCGTGGATTCATATTGTGGGCTGACTATGATCGAGTGAGCATGGTTTTAGGCCGCGTTTTGAAGAATTCCAATTTCCAACATTATCACGGCGTGTGACACCAGAAATGGGATTCACGGTGTACCAATAGAAAATCGAACCCGGTCCTTCAGCAGGAGGCGTGAACGCGTCAACCCCTATGCTAGATATTAGTTGATAGGAACACTTGCATGATAATAATGAACGGACAGGGAACACATTAAAACCGGTAATAAAGTATATGTGACTGTCGAATATAGGGTTAAGACGGAAAATGTGAAGCTGATGTTTTGGGATCAGATGAGTGTAATACCATCACGTCCAATATTGCTAAGGCTCGCGGCATGTACATACATGAGTATATGTCTTGATGTTGTTCAATTTACAGACATACTGTTTAACTTCAATTCTTGTAGTTTGTATAATACCGGTATTAAACTGCATTAAAATCATGTATCTACCACGGGTCAATTGGTCAGATTGGTCCTCGTTCCTTGTAAATGCGAAGTGTCGCTTTAAACGTAATCCTACTCACCACATCTATAATCTGTGCCAGTGCCACCCCAAACGTGACGTTGAGCCTCTCACTCGAGTTGATTGAAGGTCGTATGCGTTTGTCGTATCCTTGTAACAAGTCCCTCACTAGCCGGTACTCATTGTCGTCCGCTAGGGACATGGCCACTGAAACATATGCAATAATACATGTAGTTATACACATTCAACACAGTTGTCTGCTCTTGACACAGTACATTAACACAGTTGTCTGCTCTTGACATAGTACATTAACACAGGGTCGCCAGACATTGTCATTCTCTGAATACCTCCTGGATATTTCGTCAATGGAGATCATTGTGATATATTTCACAATATAAAGGATACCTGATTTTAATATAAAAAGAAAATGGTTACCGGATGTAATGTCTAGGAGTGTTCAATAATTGTACTTTCAGTTGACATATCAGTTCAAACAATCATGTTTCAGCTCGGCATTTTGACCTTACCGCATGTTTTCATACTTTTCACAGATGCATAGTTACCTTGCCTTTGCATGTGTTTGGTCCGGATGCCATGTAAGCAGTTTGGTGTGGTACTTATAATTTCATATAAAACAATGTTTCTTGGCTCGCTCCCCCTTTACATGTAGAATTACACCATATACAGTTAATGCCAAAACTTTCTTCATGATATGTTTGACGTCTGGCTTTAACGTCCATACCTCTCACATTATCTCATGTTCAGTCAAAGTGGAGCAAAAATGCATAGACAATAATTCTTTTCGTTTTCCCAAATTGTCTAACTCCTAAATTCACAATTGTACCTATTGATCACTGAAACCTAAAATGTCAGCGAAAGAGAGTAACCAGTTTTGATTATGCAATAGAACCGATTCCAGTGGCCATAAAAGGCTAAATAGTTGTTTTGTATCATATATGAAATAATAACGTGAACATCAGCGATGAGCTCACGTGTTCCCGAAAGTAATGATCCATTATAAGTTTTAAATAAACTATTTTGCAAAATGGGTTTTGTTTTAATGATTGTTGGTGAAATATATGGCTTAGGTATAAACACGGAACTTTTGTGTTTCTAATTTTTAAACTGAGTTTTGTCTTCGAAGGTTTCTTTAAAGTACTGAAGAGAATGTCAATAACGATGCGTAACCTACACGCACTAGATATACTATTTATTCACTTATAGACAGGTGGTACTTTGTCTCCGCCTTCATCAAGAAGCTCATCACAACAACAGCAGGAAGTCTTCAAGTCACCATTCCATTTCCTGGTTCCTTTGTACTAATGTCTTCACACATTGTGTTTGAAATTCTGAGGAAACCGAATGTGATCTGATAATATGTACAAAGCAGGAAGTAATTAAAAAAGAAAATTCAGCCCTGAATTGAGTAGACGGGTCTCTCGCAACTTCCCCAATCTTTAAGTAAGATGCAGATTAAATGACATGGTGACCTTTGAAACGTAGTCAGTTGCTACGCTGTTATATATATCGACGATGATAGCAATTACCCTGCGTTCGAATGTCACTGCGAAGGTCGGGATCCTTTTCCCACCGGGGTTTAGTTTAAACATATTTCATTTACAATGTGTGAAACCCATTTCTGGTGTCCCCCGCCGTGATATTGCTGGAATATTGCTAAAAGCGGCTTAAAACCATAATCACTAACTCATGGAGAAGTCATTAACATATACAAACAGCATGGAAAAATCACGGTAAAGCCATTCAAGATGTCTGTGACTGTAATTCTGTGATTACATTATCGGTTATTTTTATATGGTATTGCAGATCCGACTAATCATAAACATCACACTATTTTAAAAATGCACATCTATATATAAGCAAACCAAAATGCTTTCTTACACTGTACCTTATATATTATAAACTTTCCCTTTAACTGGCAATCTTCCTCTGTGTTTGTTTCTAATATCGTTGCTTGTGAAGTTATTTGTTATTGCAAATAATCTTGGAAAGGGGGGCTATAGGAGAAGGGTGTAGGAACTTGTAGGAACTCCTAAATTCACAATTGTACTCACAGGTCAATGAAACCTAAAATGTCAGCGAAAGAGAATAACCAGTTTTGATTATGAAATAGAACCGATTCCAGTGGCCATAAATGGCTAAATAGGTGTTTTATATCATATATGAAATAATAACGTGAACTTCTCAATGAAATATCACCGCATGCGCAGAATGGATCTGTACAATTTACCCTTATATGGGTATAGTACTTGAAGATGATATGCGATGACCTCCATGGTGATATAACAAGAACATTACAAAAAGCAGTGTAAAGCTTTATTTCGCGTGTTACATCGACAGGAACATGACCTACTGATTTTTCAGCTCGATGCACCCTTAACCCAAAGGAAAAACAGAAGGAATAACCATTTTTGCTTAACTTTGTCTCAAAACGAGAAGACAATAGATGTTAAATCTTTATCCTTAAAGGTTCAGGACGATATAAATATGAAAGCAAAATATGATATTTTCTGACGTTTGCTGACGAAACATGAATTGTGGGACTTCTTGGTATGTGTGGAGAGGACATTGAGGCAAATAGTTGGCATCCAATTGACACCAATTTCAATAATGATCAATTATCTACCCACTTGCACCAGAAACGGTCCAGCGTAACCGCCTCATTAGTAACTGTTTCATATGTTGCTCTATGCATAAACTACCCATGAGACGTCAATTGTACAGCAGCCATCGTTCTTTTGGTGTCCTGAAACAGCCCCAGCCCCGGTGGAAATCCTCAAAGGGCGTCCATGTTTCGTGTTCTTGATTAGATTCAAGGTCTTTTAAACTGCTGTACGGTACATTGTGTTGAAGAAGGTTCCAAATATGACCAAAATGATGTCAACTGCCATTCCGTATTTTGTATTTGTGTTCTATGTTCCAATGTTTCTGCAGGTGATCTACAGACTTATGCTGCCAGGCACGGCATGCGCTAACATTTTGCAAACACTTTGTGACATTATTATTATTAGTCGTTGTTTGTTTGTTGTCTAATGCCGCACTCAACAATTGTCCAGCTATATGGCGGCGGTTTGTAAATAATCGAGTCTGGACCAGACAACCAAGTGATCAACAGTATGAGCGTCGATCTACGCATCATGGATAAGGTGACATGTATCAACCATGCCAGCGAGTCTGGCCATACGATCACGTTCACGTTGTCTACTTCTAGTAGTAGTAGCAGTAATAATAGATATAGTAGTGAGTGTATGAGTGAATTTGGTTTTACGTCGCTCTTAGCAATATTCCAGCAATATCAGAGCGGAGACACTAAAAATGGGCTTCACGCATAGTACCCATGTGGGGAATTGAACCCGGGTCTTTGGCGTGACAAGCGAACGCACTAGGCTACTCCATCGGCCCAGAGACAGCAGCAGTAGCAGCAGCATCAGTAGTAGTAGTAGTAGTAGTAGTAGTAGTAGTAGTAGTAGTAGTACACTGCTAAAGAGTCACAGATGAATACAGGTGAAAACCATCATCTTGAATATAAGCGAATTTACGTGCGTCTGAGGTTCTATGATCCCCAAAGCTGTGTCATAGTTCTACATGCAGTGCTACAGTTCAGTTGTCCCTAGTGCATGGTGATAAGGCCCAATCCATCTCGACCTCCCTTTGGCCCCAACAAACAAGCCCAGTGTGTTTAAACAGACATGATGAATCTGCGCCAGAGATTATTGCGAGTTGTTGCCTCTGACCGCCGATGTCCAGACAGACAGAAACGTGTGTCTAATCCCCCATCATGCTAATCATCAGCATCTAATCACATGACTCATGGACTCCAGTGAGCAGAGGACTACTTCTCTCATGCAAGACAACGCTGCTTCTGCTACAGAGGTTTTGTTGCTACACTCTTTAATTCATGTTCTTTGTTTCGTGTTTTATTCAGATAAAACAAACCATAGCATCTTCTTCACGTCATCTACATCATTGCATCGTGACCATGCGGTATGATCACTACTTGCATAAAATGTGACGTCATCGTACACGTACATAAAGCATACTAAGTCCTTATGAAATCACTTCCGAAAATGACGGCATCGATTGCATAAATCAGCATCGATAAAGACAGTAAATCGGTGGCGTTTTAATATTTTAATCTAGCATAGTCAATTCGAAACAATACTTCCGTGCATTCCATACCAAATGCATATGTAGATGATATTACCGTAGAGAAACAACAGTTCCTCCCCCGGTTCTGTCATTATTGCCATGTCGAGGTATACCAAGCATGTTTTATGAAATTAACGTTTATGCATATTGAGCTACAAATGTAAAATGTAACCCTGCTATTCGAGACAGCACCGTAACTAATCCGTATTAAGGAATCATATGTATGGGGCAATGTGATCTTGAACATGTAGATTTGTAACATTAACCCAACAAATGGCTTCGATTATATAACGAAACACACTCCATCGGATCTCAAAAGGTAAATAGTTAAGAACATTATATGAAGGAAAATAATTAATATGACACCAGGATTTACCGCTTGCATTTCTTGTCCACTGATAGACTTTGCATGAAAAGTGTCATTTCTTTCCTAACGTTGTAGCCAGCAAATCTCAGGACGTTCCAGCAAGATGACCAAGAAGCCGGAGTGTCTTGACTAACGTGGTTCCGACTTATCAAGGATTCCACTGATTGCACATCCGAGAAAACGAATTGCTATAACATTGTAACAGTTTAAACGAAATTTACCAAATTCTGGTTATAAGTTCAGAATCTGCTAATTGAAGGTTACACTTTACCCTAGGGATAATGGAGCATTATCTGATATTCCTAACGAAGTCTCCGTTCTGTATTATATTATTTCATATGCTGTAACATTCTGCTGCTCCACTGAACAATGTTCCAAAGTAACTGTCTTCATTCCCGAGATGAATGTTCGTGATGTTGATAAGAAGAACGTTATCAACGCCGTTACTGTATAAGTACAAGGATTACTCGGGTGTACATAAGAAAAGGAAACCCGAGTTCTTCTATCTTGGCGGTACCACAGGATTTGAGGCTCTGAGAGGAGAATTATACGGCTCAAACACTGTAATTCCTCCATCAGGAAACAGTCAGTAAGAGTGGATGGTAAACAAGTCTGGCTGTGGCGGTAATGTGTAATATGACTCTCTAACATGTCTAGCTCATCAAGTAATCAATGGTAGAAATATCCAAACACCATGCTTCAGTACTGGAACTGGTGATTTTATGCTCTTCATTGTTTGTTCAACTAGAGTGGCTAGGAAGACAGAACAAAGTGCTTCAGGGAAAGCGGGAATGATCACGTGAGTTGCATTTCCTAAGACGTTGATGCACTGTTTCGTGTCTGGATACTTTGCTTGAAGTGTTGAAACATGAGACAAGCACTAATACCGTCTTGTCTTTGACAAGGAGTTCACAAGAAGCCGATCGTTTAAGATTCTATGAAGGTACCTGAGATACAGTTTAAACATATCTATGTTACAAATGACTAGAGTAAATTGTTTTCAAAATGTACTTTAAACAATATCTCACTGGATGTCCCCCCAAAATGAGCCATGAAAAAAGCAAAACAGTGCTTCTTGTGACCAAAAACAATAAATGCTCTTGTCTGTACTGAATAGTTAGTAGTTGATAGCCTGTCATATTACTTCGCCGTTCGTCGTTGATCTTGTATTACTAGCCTGTCTAATGCAGATTCTATTAATTACAAGCCTTTGTTATCTGGATGCAGTGTCGCTGGTTACGGCGTTAAACAGCAATAAACAAAGACAAGGGGCAGATACTAATTCAACCATCGTGGGATCAAAATGAATGCGGGTACTGACATTCTATTATTGTTCGACTCCAAATACCCGTGTATGAGACGTATTATGCATGGACACGCGTTCTGTACAGCTATTGATGTCGTGCAATAATATCAAGAAATCTGTGAATACATAAATATGAGCAACCATATTCAAAACCCTCAAAGAAATTATTTTAAAACACCTACTGACATCTGTCATTTTGATTTGTTTTTATTTCAAATCTGTACATGTCTAAGATCTGTGTTGTACAATCGGGGTTTTTAAGAGCAATGAAGTTCTCTGTTTCTGGCAGAGGCACATTGGACAATGTACACAGACAAACTCGTACTGTGATATCCGTTAAGTAGTTTTCACTATATCACTTAAACATTGACAGCACAATTCACTGGCTCATACACAGTTATCTTATCTAGACCATCTTTAGCAGGACAATCCCCGAGGATTTCAAAATCCTTTACAACCTGAACCTCACAGAGAAGCGGAACACGATAGTAGGTCTTCAGAACTCATGGTTGTCCAGCACACCCTTAAAGGTGTCAAAACCACTTATGTAGAAGATCTTAGCCTGACTCAAGAGCTTATAAGGGACTTATTGTTAAATCATCTTAAGACGAACATAAAAACAAATTAAGGAAAGAGATTATGTGTATGTTGGATATGACATCGCTAAAACAGCCCTCAACGAACCACTGGATTCTTTAACAAGATTCATATTGAATGAATGAAAAACCAGTTCCTCATGTTAGATTTGATTGATTTAGGTATTTATTAAAATTTGTGAATCACGGTTGAAAAACAAAAGCAAAATAGAATTTTAAAGAATGATAACATTGGAATAAAGGAAATGATGATCTGTATTATTCAAACACAGCACATAACGCAAACAAGAGCCTCATTGAAGGCTGGACACATTTCTTGGTTCATTTAAACAGAATTGAGTAAAAACCCAAATTGGATTTAATCTGGTTAACTTTGTGGGGTTTCCAACCTATTTTGTGATCTTATTTAGGGAAATGATGAATACAATCCCCGGCCTGTGATTACAGACAGGCCTTCATTTTGGGTCTCTTTTTGCACTCACCATTTGAACTTAATTTGGTAGAATATTAACGTCCTTATTTAATAGACCTATTTTTCTTGATTTCTTTTACATTTAAAACTACGGTGGGTTATTAGCTGAATGCCACACATGAAGCGAATTTGTAAGGAATTTTGTCTGACTGCGACGTGTGCTGGATAAACGGTATGTCAGTAATAGGGGGAGATTGACACTAGAAGCGTTGATTATCCACATCCTTCCTTAATAACAAATGTCCGATCTGAAGCTGAGGTTCATTCTTTCCTGAGAGTAATCAGTGAGAATTCGTTGATGGATCTTTCTTGTTGCAGTTTTCGTCAGTCGCCATCTGCTATAGCTTAAAGAAATAGGCTTATTATGTATTAACTGATGGGTCATGAAAACAATTAGGTGATTGTTCTTATTTGTTCTGATGAAGGCCTTTTGATCCTCTCGGGGAGGAGGGAAAGGAGGTCCTTTTTGTGGATGTTATACCTCATCATTTTCCTACAAACATGATGGAAATGATGGTGTGCTCTCATATACATCGTTTATTCTTTAGCAACGTGTATAGAAGGGTCAGTCCACTCTGTTGTAAATAAAAGAAAACAGCTGGATATTCTGGTTCACTTGATTGTCTGGTTTGTTTCCAAGCTGCCAAAGCATGGCGGGAGTAAAAGGTTACTTCTTTAGGTACATTTTGTGAACCCTTTTCGCGAACGCCCGGTGTCATCACTGATTATCAGTTGTCCATTCATATAACTGCCCTAAACACCAAACGGAATCCGTTTCTGAAAATAGTAAAGATGTCGTTACAAGAACGACTGTGCTTAAAGGACTTAAAGCAAACATTAAGAAATGATGTTTTTAGTGTCTGAAGCCTGAAAGCCTGAATCGGGGGCGGTGGGGTAGCCTAGTGGTTAAAGCGTTCGCTCGTCCCACCAAAGACCCGGGTTCGATTCCCCACATGGGCACAATGTGTGAAGCCCATTTCTCGTGTCCACCGCCCTGATTTTGCTTGAATAATGCTAAAAGCGGCGTAAAACTAAATTCACCCACTCATTGAAAGCCTGAATCTATACCCCTTCAAATATGCACCTGGTCTAGACGAAACATTGGCGTAATGAAACATTTATTTGAATAGGATGTAACAAAAAGCAACACCATAAGAAATAATATAAGCCATGGTATTCTGGTAACTTATGATAAACGGATATACTTTTATTCTGATGCTTGTCAATCAAAACCTGTTAACAAAACCATTTCTGGTTTTCTTTGCAAACCCCTCACACTGTGAAGCTGCTAATGCAGAGGTATCTACTCCATTTTGTGTTTCCCCATTCTTCATCCTAGGTCTTCACAGGGACTTTGCTCTAGTATATCGGGTTCCCTTCATCTGAAAGTCCCATATGTGTTTGCGTTGGAAACCTTACATTTCTACAAAGACCACGTTAATTCTTCGTGCGTGCCCCAGTGTGCGTGTTGACGAGCGGTCGATGTCTGGCACAGTCTCTGGCTGAAGGAAACACGGCCACCTCCATCATCCCCGTGTGCTCGTGTCAACGGGTCATACGCGTCTCAATACGTGAATAAGGTGGTCTGTTTAGAGCATTTACCGACAAATATCGTCTCGTATTCAAGAGACAACGGTGTTTAAGGTTCATACTGGCGTTGTTTCCGGCAAGAAATGTCATTGAAGTTTGTCACGAAATGTCGCTAATTTGTCATTTGCTTTTTACGTCCAGTGGTTTTATGTACGAAGTGATTAGTTTTGTATTTTGTAACATTTGTGTTCCTGTATTATCAACATTACTTTAATCCCTGGAATAGCAAATAAATACATATATTTTGTTAAGCGAATGCTCTGAATATTTGACCACGACTCTGTCGGGACTGTAATGACAGCCTGGTGTTGCTCTCTGTCTCGCTGTACTGATCTAATACATGCGATGCATTGTCCGAAACTGTGGTGTAAATGTTGAGACTTCACCGTATACAGTGAAACGCCGATAGTCCTTACATCTTCATCCCGTACCCGGTTGAGCGTACCCCTCATTACTCAATGGTCTGCGACCCATTGCTTCTTATCATGTAGTTGTTACTCCATACGCCATTACGTCGTTACTCCGTACCCGGTTCGTCCGTACCCTGTTAATCCATGGAAGTTACTCTGAACTCCGTACCCAATCATACTGTACCCATTAGTCCATGCCCTGTTACTCTGTACCCGTTAGTCCATGTCCTGTTACTCCGTACCCGTTAGTCCATGTCCTGTTACTCCGTACCCGTTAGTCCATGTCCTGTTACACCGTACCCGTCAGTCCAAGCGCCGTTTCTCCGTACCTGTGAGTCCATACCCCGTTATTCTGTGCCCAGCTACTCCATACGCCGTTAGTCTGCACCACGTCAGTCCATTCTTCGTCACTGCACCCGCCTGTACCGCGTAACTCAATACCCATACTGCATATTCCGTTCTCCGTATCTGACAATCGGGCCCCAATGTCCCCTCATTCTGTACCCGTTAGTCTGCACGATGCCACGATGCCACTTCCAGTTCATTACTACTTAACATTTTATACAAGGTTTGTTAATCATGCAAATGGTTGATCCATACAAATTGTTAAACCGGACAATTGTCCGATATTCAATGTCTGTATTAACAAGATTTTCTTTTGGACTGACTGACTGAGTTTAATTTTACGCCACTTTTAGCAATATT
>VKKT01000745.1:104900-119252 GCA_008038995.1 Haliotis laevigata
GGTGTACAGACGTCGACGTGAACGTTTCGCCGACGCTTGCGTTCCCCAGGTGGACAGATTCCCCCGGGGAAGTGTTATGATGTGGTGAGCGATCACCTGCCGTAGGAGAAGTGATTTGGTGAAGATCCAGGGCAACCTGACAGCTCAACGGTACTGTGTTTTTACCACATGACTTTTGCTCAAAATTTGTTTGATCAGGGTGACATTTGTGTGTTTGTTTGTTCGTTCGTTTGTTGTTCTCACGCCACTGAACAATATTTCAGAATGTCACGGTGTGTCTGCTTGATATGGAAGCAAACCCCGAAGTAATTACGGCTTTATACGTTTACCACATTGTTGAAAGCCCCGGGCACGTCCATTGACCATAAGCTGGGCGAACACGGATTCGAACCCATGAACATTTTGTTACAGTAATACATCACTTGTAATCCATGTTTGTGCACTGTCATAACTATTGTTGCTGATGTTGTTGCTGATGTTGTTGTTATTGTTATTGTTGTTATTATTACCTATATAAGCGGGACTTCCATTTGTATCCTCAGATCCTCGGGGAGTATTCAACCTGAACTGCTCGTAAAAAGCACATTGTCATCCTACCGGGTACCCATTTATTGCTGGGTGAAGAGGGCATACTGATTAGACACAGACGTGATTAGCAGGGCAGTGATGGACACACTGATCAGACAATAAGCTGCTTATGGTGTCTTGTGACGAGCTATGTGTTTGACTGGTCGAATTGGTTGACTTTGAAAATGAAATGTGCAAACACAAGGCTTGATTAGCTGGTCACTGCTCAGGGTCACTCTTTGGTCGCCAATCCCTAAAGCCATTGGTCAATATTTGTAGCTCGATGGAAAATAGAGCTGAGCGCAAGTTAATTGGTTTTCCGATTTACAATAACTTCTGCAAAACGAATGATTGCCTATCAAAGACCCGATTATAAAGAAGCTGTCTCAGACATGTAATTCTTAATTTTTTTAAAATGTAAACGTGAGCTTTTGTGGGAAACGTGCATCGTCAGGCTCATAACTAATTATGTAAATATGTTTACTTTTTATTATGATTCACAAATTCAATAAAACTGTGAAATCAAGATTTGCTGACACAACTGTAGACTGGAGAGGCTCGCACCGGTTGAGCACGGCTAGGATCTGAGTTCGACTCTCAATAACACTATTTTAGGATCACTCTTTCTGTGTCTCAAGTCGCGGTACAAGAGAAATTTACAAACTGGCTACAACTCAACTTTACTGAGTACATAACAACTAAAAGCAATAATCTGATATCCTTTCCATATGATTTTCTAAGAAATCTCTGCTATCACTGAACGTTACTATATCATCGATATCCCCAAGTTAAAGTTAAACGTGTTGGCCAGGTTTCCATATTTGAATTGTTTTCTAATCCGAGCAGCAATTCCGAGTCGTATGCACAAAGAAACAGATCAGCAAGGAGTTGAGAGCAGCTGGTGGCGGATGACATACCTGCCTCTTGGATAAATGCCCTCTTCACCATATTTAAAAAAGATGATATCTATTATCAAATAAATAATTTTCCATGTTGAATGAAGAAATTATTGTTTTCGTTAAGGTTGTCGTGTGATAGGAAGATAAAATACTTTCAGAAAATTCTCCTCATGTTTCTTTTATTCACGTATGACCGTTTAGTTTATACGTGCATAATAAGTACTAAAGAGCTATGTAATGTTCATTGATGACAAACATGAATTAATTAACTGATTGAGTGAGTGAGTGAAAACGCCGCTTTGTTGTTGTTTGTTTTGGCTATTCCATGTGACAGTGTAATGTAGGGCTTGAATGGGTAACATATCTATCAACGCAAATATATTCTACCTGAACAAGCATATGTTGGCGTGCGCACACGCACAAATATACACACAGAGGGACACACATAAACATCACATACACACAGTCACACAAACACCACAAACGGAGGGGCATACATAAACACCACATAAACACAGATTCACACAAACACCACAAACGCACACACAGAGGGACATATATAAACACTACATAAACACACACTAACACAAACACCACAAACGCACACACAGACGGACACACATAAACATCGCATACACAGACTCACACAAACACCACACACGCACACACAGAGGGACACACATATACACCACATACAGACTCACACAAACACCACACACAGCTTCACAAAAACACCACACACACCACAGACGCGCACACAGACAAACACCACACACACAATCACAACACACGCACACACAGAGGGACACACATTAACACCACAGTCTCACAAATACCACACACACGCACAGAGGGACACACATAAACACCACACACAGTTTCACACAAACACCACACGCGCGCACAGAGGACACACATAAACCGCACATACACACGGACTCACACAAACACCACATACACACATAGAGGGACACACATAAACACCATACACAGAGTCACACAAACACCACACACAGACTCACACAAACACCACACACAGACACACACTCACACCACACACAAAGACACACAATCACTACACAGATAGACACACAAACACCACATACACACACAGCTGTGCGTTATATCTACTTCATACAGTGTATGTGATGCGACAGAACGTCCCTCTGTGTTATTCGTTTGATAATCAATCCTGTTGATAACCTAACTTCAGCCGCTGGCAACACCTGTTGTTACTCTCATGGCGTTGACTGTCGAGGCGTTCAGCCCATCTGGTGCTAGGTATGTCAAGTGTTGCTAGGTATGTAAAGTATTCCTGGTTGTATCAATCTGGCTAGGCATACCAAAGTGGCCAAGTATGTCAAATGTTATTACGTATGTCAATTTGGTTGGGTATGTCAAATGTTACAAGGTATGTTAACTACTCTTGGGTATATCAGAGTGGTTAGGCATGCCAAAGTGGCTAGGTATGTCAAATGTTACTAGGCATGTAAATGTAACTGAGTATGTCAAATGTTACTAGGCATGTAAATGTGACTGAGTATGTCGAATATTGTATGTAAATGTTACTCGGTCAGAGTCCATCAAAAGGTTTATTGTACAGAAGGCCTCTGGCCCATAATTATACAAGGGAGTATATACACATCATACTGTTACACACAGGAAGTAACACGTTCTATAAACAGTTCATTTCAAATGTTAGTGGGTATGTGAAAGTGGCTGAGTATGTTAAATGTTACTAGGTATGTCATTGTTACTAGGTATGTCAATGCTGATAGCTATGTCAACTATTCCCGGGTATATCAGTCTGGCGAGGCATGCCAAAGTGGCTAGGGGTGCCAAATGTTAGTGGGTATGTGAAAGTTGCTGAGTATGTCAAATGTTACTAGGTATGTAAATGTTACTAGGTATGTCAATGCTGCTAGCTATGTCAACTATTCCTGGGTATATCAGTCTGGCGAGGCATGCCAAAGTGGCTAGGTGTGTCAAATGTTACTAGGTATGTAAATGTGACTGAGTATGTCAAATGTTACCAGGTATGTAAATGTGACTGGGTATGCCAATGCTGCTAGCTATGCCAACTACTCCTGGGTATATCAGTCTGGGAGGGCATTGCTAATGTGGCTAGGTGTGTCAAATATTTGTGGGTATGTGAAAGTGGCTGTGTATGTTAAATGTTACTAGGTATGTAAATGTTACTAGGTATGCCAATGCTGTTAGCTATGTCAACTATTCCTGGGTATATCAGTCTGGCGAGGCATGCCAAAGWGGCTAGGTGTGTCAAATGTTAGTGGGTATGTGAAAGTTGCTGGGTATGTTAAATGTTACTTGGTACGTAAATGTTGCTAGGTATGTCAACTATTCCTGGGTATATCAGTCTGGCCAGGGCATTTCGATGCTATCTTAATGACCATGAAATAATTCTGGGCCGTGCTCTATAGTATCGGACGTGTGCAGTGTAAAATAAAAGCCGAAATGATGCTGACGTTTCATAAACACGTTCTGCACGCATGCATCCAATAACCCATGAAAAACAACTTATCTATGTCAATGTGACGTAAATGCGCATGTACTTTAAGAACAAAAGGACCCAGTCCCTAAAGTCCCTTTATCGGCCCACCTCACAGTTAGATATTAAAATGGAATCTGAACTTTACAACTTTTGGTTTTGCTTGTTTGTATTTTAACGGCGCACTCAGCAATATCCCATATAGAGGCGGTTTGTAAATAATCGAGTCTGGATCAGACAATCCAGTGATCAAAAGCATCAGCATCGATTGTGATACGATAACATGTGTCAACTAAGTCAGCGAACCTGACCACCAGATCCCATCAGTCGCTTCTCACAACAAGCTCGGGATGCTGAAGACCAATTCTAACAAGATCTTCACGGGTAATTTTAGAACTCCGCGTGTCATTATTGTACATGTCGTACCATTCCCTGCGGCTGTATATAGTACAACAAGGTATGAGATGGTCAGTATATCACTTGCATATATCTACTCCTAATGAGTGTGAGTGTGTGTATATAAGACTATAATCTCCCTTCAACCTGCCCTCAGGTGAGGGAGAGGTCAAGTGGAGGTCGGTGGTTTTCGTGGATTTACTCACCATCCGTTCCAGCTGCTACCTTCTTCCATATACAGAAGACTACGGTTATAACGAACTAAAGGGAACCACTAGTTTTAGTTCGCTTTAACCGTAGTTCGTTATATCCATTTACACTAATATATAGCGGTACCCTCCCAAAACTTCCACATCCCAAAACTTCCACAGCTTATAACAACATTTCTGGTTGACTGCACACGCTTATACTGATTACCTCTGTCTGTAATGGTTTAGTCCATGAATACAAACAATCACTTAGTAATAGATTGTATATTTTATCAAGGCATGGTTATTAACAAAAATACTTTAAAATAAGTTTTGGCATAGAACCATATATAGCAAGTCGTTATATCTGTTAGTTCGTTATAAGTGTATTCGATATAATCGTTGTTTATTGTAGTTTCTTTCACAATTACATTACAGCCTGCTAAATATCATAAACAGTGTATATATAGGATAACTCGACGCCTTTCCAATGCCTCGTTATAACACTTAGCAGCGATTTATTGACCATTTAGCAACCAGAATATTACTGTTTAGTTTTCACGCCTACCTAGATATAAATAGCTAATCCGACAAAATGTATTTTGGTGCATGTAAAACAGTTCAACTTGTAATATTAAATATACTTCTTAAACGAAAACAACTCTCTTTTATGGCATTTGCACCATTCAACGAAGATTTCCTGTTACTTTTCATGCATAAAAAGCAAACGAAAGGCTATTACTCAGTTTGTGATGCTGTAGTAATGATATCCTTGGATGTTTTTTAACCATATTTAATGCCTGCGTTGTTGGCTCATGCGGAGATTTCGCAATACGTCTGACGCGATTCAAAAATAGTTCTGTGACGATATTATGAAATACCAGGTCAGTGGTGTAGAGTATCACTCCCTGCTATGGCAAAATAGAAAATACACATGACGTTTTTAATTTTATGAACTTCACAGAAACGAAAAGAATGTGGGCAGGGTTTGCATGATTTTACAAGAAAAGAAAATTCAGCGAACAATGTTGTTTCCGGTCGCATCAGGAATATTGAAGAACTGCCAAAGCTGCCTGTCAAAAGTTAATTGATTGTGAACCGAGTAAACCGTTGTTTGATGTCGTCTGTAACGATCCATAAACACACAGTGAGCCAGATTACGGATTGTAAAGACAGAATACCTATGTTGTTAACACATGATAGAGTAACTGTAAATGTCCATTGCTGGTAAGTCCCCTCATGGGGACAATGAGACAAATACTTGGTTGAAGCTCTCTTACACACATACAGACGAAAACACATCCATGGTCTAGAGGATAGAGTGGTTTCCTGGGGGTAGAAAGTTGTGATTCAGTCTCCGGCCACGTCTTACAAGCCAATATATTGTCTGGGTGGGATATCTGCATTTAGGGTTTGATTCTTTACAGTTAGTCAGCAAATTACCTTTCTTCGTGGTCACAAACAAGATCAATAAACTTGTATTTCAACGCATTAGCACAGACCTCATGGTTGGTTTAATATTTCATAATCCATAGACATATATGTACACTATATGTACACTTGTATATCGAATAGAAGCGACAAAACCCTTTCAAAATCCCAAAGAAATATCTGCTAAAAGCAGCGTCGATTGTACAATGGTTACAATATCATGAGTACATGTTTGTTTCAGCAACATTACAGCTAGTGAGCTATTGAGTTTAGTCTACGCCGCACTCAGCCATATTCAAGCTATATGGCGGTGGTCTGTAAATATTCGAGTCTGGACCAGACAATCCAGTGATCAACAGCATGAGCATCGATCTGCGCAATTGGGAATTGACATGTGTCAATTTACAGAGATAAATGGTTTCCCCAATTAGATTTGCCGATCAAACAACAAAAAGCACGGTTACCGTTAAATCTCACCAGATGTCCATTCCGGAAATTTTCATGACAATTTGAATAACTTATTTTGTATTGTTATAACTGCTGTTTAATATATATCTGTGGAATAGATATTTGTCTGGATCATACCGCTATTAACACGTGTACATGGCTTATTAATGAGTAGGTCGGGATTTAGATTCACTTAGTATGAGAGCGCACATGTTGAAAGCCTTGTCTACATTCCGAATCTATTTGTGATGCAAAATGCTACGCGTTTTAAACAAACATAATCTCCTTGGATAGCCCCGTAGTTCTTGGATACTATTAACTGATGGTCCGATATATTTGAGTCTTTACCAGCACTCTTTGCACATTCGCCAGTAATCATATCGCAATCGCAATTATAATCACATCAGTAACGGAATGCCGCGATGTTTGACGGAGAAATGCGAGGATTAACGAGAAATCCGGGTAACCAGTAACACATGTTGCTCTAGCGGACATACTCGAGAAGCTTTATAAGTAATCTCAAGTTGTCTTAACCAGCCATTAAATATACTTCACCCACTGAACTCTTTGACATGAACGCTGTCGGAAATAAGGATGCTTTATTATTTCAAGTGTGTGCGATCTCTCAATATGTCATTCAGTGTGAGAGGAACACGAACATAAATCAACGGACCTACTATGTCAAACATTCGAAATACGGTCAGACGTTAAAACGAGGTTTCTATAAATGACACGGGCTCTTGGGGTACGGAGCTAATGTGAATTTTTTCGTATTCATGTTTAATAGATTAAAAGACGTATGCAGCAGAGAGGGTTCGGGTGATCCTGGCACAATCAGGCTGGTACGGCTCATCATCAGCTCAGCGCCCTTTACTTAAAGCCCAAACAGCGAATGGCATAGACTAACGCTTAGTCCCTGAATATATATAATTTTGATAGTAACAAATAATCCCTTCATTTAGGGATTTAGCATTGCAGGGAGGACTAGGCATTAAAACAGACTACGGATGGGACTTCGCCCATTAAGCTCTGCTAAGTCAAACCGGTCAATAACTTTCCGGAGAATGTGTAGACTCCCCAACACTGCAGTCTTCTGCATTACCCAGAGCGTCAGAAGGGTTGTGCTCCCGGTTGAGAACCCGGACACTCCCCTGATCTGGGCCAAGCGATCAGAAGGCACCAAACCATGGGCATCGAGAACAATGGGAAGCCTGACGACAGTGTACTTGGGATGCAAGCGAGACATGTCGAAGGCAAAGTCCGCATATTAAGCATGCATTTCCTGAATCTTGCGAATCACGTGGCTTCTTATTACTAGTATTTAAGTTAAAATATTTAAATGCAGCAAAGAGTGACACAGTCAGACTGGCTAGACTCACCATCAACTCAGGGTATTTGCCCTCTTTACACGCTGCCAAGACAGCGCATGGGACTTTTCCCAGGAAGTGCTGTGTTTTTGGACCAACCGAAAACCTTTCGGAGAGTGGGGGGTCTCCCCAACACTGTAGCTTTGTTAAAAGGGTGCCAGAAGATCGGTGTGTCTGGCAGTAAGTCAAGAAAACGCTGCCAATGTCTGACAAGAGACTGAGAGGTACCAAACCTAAGGCACAATGAGAGTCGGATAATGTGGCATTTGGGACGCAAGCATGACATTTTGTTCGTATTTTCGTTTTTTTCACTGAATGTTGTCAATCACATCTTTCTGAATGTCTTAGTTGCATGAAAGGGACAGAAAATCCGATGCTGCCAATGATTGCAGTATGAAAAAACGGACAAGATGTTTTGTTTACTGGGGCTGCATGCGGGCCTTTTTCAAAAGGTTTTAATTGTGATTTCATGACTCCCACAACGTATTCCGTGTTGGCACCATGAGTGAACTCCTGAGTCAAAGAGACGAACATGGCGAAGATAAAAGAAGGATCAAGCTATGCCATCATGTCGTTTAAGATACTGTGTTTGTGCAAAAGCTGCAAATCCGCTGACAAGGTATAGGACCATCTCATTAAATTCATAATCTGCATTTAATATTTACATTGTGCTGCAAAGTCACTCACTGACGGCTTCGAGTTGGAAGTGACTGGTCCTGAAAGTAAAGAAAGCCTTCTCTTTCACTTTTCAGGCCTTTTTTCTAAGCAGCTGGCCTCGTCCACGCAAAGGACACCGCAGTTATACAGAGACTGCACATAACCACTGTCTCGAAACTATGATTATTATGATTGGTATGATTCTAATACATATACATTCCATGTATTATGCATCTTGGTACTAGAAACACCTCAAATGCAGTTATTGTTCCTCGACCAGTGAATCCGTGTGCATTGCAGCTAATATTCTCAACTCCCTGGCGAGAACACAGTACACAAGATATTCCAAATAAACACTTCTACTAGGATGTACAATAAGATAGAAAAGCGTTAATTAAATGCAACTTGTGTATGAATAACCTTTGTGAATATTTGGGGAATGAAAGGTTCCCCTTACTCAGGCTCCGCAATCGCTTGGCAGAGTTTCGTCTCTTACGCGTAGCAGGATCCCATGATTGTGGTTCTAAACCTCGGTATCGCCCTGTTTATGCGTCTAGGTTTCCATCAGGGAACCACCGTTATAGGTTTCACCGAAATGATAAACGTCTTAATAGTCACTATACGTTAATCCATTAGACAGTCCCGGGACAAATCTTAATTCTTGTTTAATCGGCATTAAACCAAACACATCTTCACTCACTGATAGTGACTAAAAGAGTGTTGGAAGTGTTTGTCACCTCTTAGTCTATCTCTGTAATAGAGGAGGACAAAAATGAACGTAAAACTACATGCATACTACAATGCTGGAACCGAACAAGGTGTTCAGCGCTCCTAGCGAACACCATATCAACTCTGCTAATCGCCCGCTCCTTGTAGTTACCTCTTTGGACAAAGCAGTGAGCATGCTATTTTCCAAATCCGCCCACTTTTATTACCAAGCATCTGTCGGCAGCACACAAAAACAGAGCCGCCTGTAGCTACGGTTTCGGAGTTGATACGCCAGGTTTAATACGAAATCAAAAGAAAGAAAGGAGGAAAATATATTATAAGATGCTGAGAATATCTTCATGGCGATTTTTCTTGCCTTGTTCTTTCTTTGTAGATACCAGACATGACCGCAAAGCTTTAAAAACATTCACTGTACCTAGTACACGTTAACATGTCAAGATTTAATCTTTATAAGTATCACCTGTAGATCGTGGGGTTCGGAATCAGCCCCACATGTCAGAATATAAGTAGAAATAAACACAGAAGAGAAATAAAAACATCCTTTGTTTTCTATATCGGCCTTTATGATATATAGCATCCTTGATTATAAGACTATCTACTTCAAAGAACGCCGACAGAGTAAACACGAGAGACATTTGGCTGCAGCTGCTTCGAACGATCGTAAAGATAGACGTGAACCTTGGGACCTCGGACTTCCTGTTGCATTACGATATATGCTGAATGAAATTATTACGAGTGAACGGACGTCATGCTGATACGGTGGAATCGTGGGTCGTTTACACAAACATTTATGTTGCAATTACAAGTATCACAAAGATAACTGTATATTCAGCTAGTTATACACGACACCCCTAGCCACAGGCTTTGATTATTTTTAACCTATCTGGAATTGATGCCAAAATATGTAACACACACTTCCCGAAATGACCCTAATACTGACAGACTAACCTAACAAAAGCATACATTTTGAAATGTTAAAACATTCTCAGAATGACTGAGAGCAGGTTTTATAGAGCAGAATAGTGTCATTTATATCTGCTGGAACATATTTTACAGTCGTAAAAATCAAAGCAGTAATGTGATCACCAGGTGATTGGTGACACCAGGTGTTCCTGAACACGGTAGCATCTGCTTTTCAAAGTTGACAATTTTCCTGAAAAAGTAGTTGATCGTTTGTTGCCTAACGGAAAATAAAGAAGAACTCCATATGTCAATGGTGACTAACAACAAGATGTGGAACTTCTTTGAGTGGCATTTAGAAGGTGGTTTGGTGAACCAGGAGAGTTCTATGGATATACGACTTCTTTAATATATGATGAGCGACGTTTCGGTGTAGCTACTAACACCGTTATCGAGCAAGTGATGAGCTACACCGAAACATCTCTCATGTTAAAATTAAAGAAGTTGTATATCCATAGAACTCTCCTCGTTGTTCAGCAAGATGTTTGTGTAACATATATGATTATAGGTTGACAGAAAACTAATGATACTGTACAGTTTGTTACAGTGGAGCTCAATAGAAAATCAGTTAATGTATTTACATAAAATAAGAAATGAGTAAATTAAATCGAAAATGCAGACCAAATTGACAGTTCTTTGAATTTGGTCCAAAACCGTCTCCACGAAATTACACTAAAAGATATACAATTCTGTGATGATTGGGACTGCAGACAAATAATGCACGTTTTACTGCATAGGTGATGAATCCTTTTAAAACATTGAGTGAAAATGTATGGAAATGAAATTCTGACGTGTACTTGCAGTGTGTATTCAAGTTTGTATTTGTGTGTGTATTCATGTGTGTATTCAACAGGCGACACTGTTGTTTGAGAATTAGCGAAACCAAACAAACTTAGAAACTGAACACGTCAGATGTAGTGAGATGCAAAATGATGTCCAAGTGCCTTCACGCATAGCCAATTGTAATCATCTGTGCATCCAAAAGCACATCGAACTTAATCAGTTGAATACTTGTCCTCTGCTACTGACAAGAGAGTCGAAACCATCATCATTAACAAACTTGCTTTCAAATATAGTGAAATACATAGTGTTTATGTTGGGTTGCGAAATCCTCCATGCCCAAAAGCAAGACATGGAATTCGACAGTATTATATTAGAAACCTGGATTGACCTAAATGGAATTGAAAATGTAAACGCGACAGAATGATCAGTCTCAATTACCTGTCGAGATAGAGTTAGGATAACATGCAAAATACTGATAAACATTTTATGAATGAATCACGGAGAATCGGTGATGACACCGGGTGTTTCAGAAAAGGAAGGAATGCCCTGCTTTACTTTTAGCGATCGCCATTACAACACTTTTCATTTAAAAAGGTAAGTGTTCCTCTACTCTGCACGACACGTGAAGATCCGTGTTAGAATTGGTCTTCTGCATCCTATGCTTATCGTAAGGCAGTCTCGCTGACTTGGTTGACACATTGCGTCGTGTTCCAGGTGCGTAGATCGATGCTCATGCTTTTGATCACTGGATTGTCTGATCCAGACTAGATTATTTACAGACCGCTGTTATATAGCTGGAATAGTGCTGAATGCCGCGTTAAACAACAAACAAACAAACAAACAAACAACACTACTTCTGCTGTACGTATACACTGAAACCATAGAAAGCAGAATCTTTGACTATATTCCACTATTGTGTCCTGTGACTGACGTTTACAGTCATCCTTTACCGATATCGCCGTGGTCTCACAATGATGCATATTTTACTGACAACTTCAAACTTGATCTGACTCTGAGGTTACCAGCGGCACTGTCGTCTAAACTGATACCATTCGCATTTCATTGACATTCATATTCCCCCTTATCAGAATCATGATTATTCGATTCTGACAAATGATGAAATATGGATGCATAGTGATGGAATAATGTCATGAAAATATTCCTTATGTATAACTGTGTTGTCAGTGGATGGTCATAGGGTATTCTATGAATCAGTAGACAATGAAGAGATGGCATATTCAACGGTATCTGAGTTGATTTGTTGGTGATCAATGCACAGAGTAATATTCCAGCTACATATTGCCACCCGACCAAGTCAGTTGTTCATTGCGACCAATGACGATTGTTGAAGATCAATTCTAACCTTGATTTTCACGGCTATATCCAACTGTACGTCCTATTAAACACTGGGGTACACGTGAAGAACATGTAAATAGCTGTAAGTTATATGTAGCCGCAGATTTGCAATCGATTGGTGTAAAAAAGCGTGGTTCTTTTCCCTTAAACGTTATCCTATTATTTTGCACATCCAAATGGCGATAAAAGCGACTATTATTATTACAACTTGATGAACATGCTTTAACATAAATCATGGGTACTTTTCTTGACTAATATTTTGTTCACAAATGCGAAAAGATCCTGCACTTTTTCCAATTTATACCGTAATCGATAACCGTTTTGCGAAAAGGTTTTCATCTTCTCCACAAAACATGTCTATGAATATAGCAACAAAGTAAAACATTAAGCATAATAATTTTTTTGCACTATTCTGACTAAATAATAAGCATGTGCTAAGAATCGATGTGAAATAGAAATGAAAATATGTTTTCGCAAAAAGAGATGCTATTTTCCCATGTACATTGTATCCTACACATTCACAGGCAAGGCAAGCCTTCAGCTGAACAAACACCGCATGTAATTTATCACTGATGAGTCAAATGTGGAAAAATACACCGTCTTTAAGATTTACCTAGACTTAGCATGTTTAATCTTGTTTTAGTAGCATATTTGCGGTCGTATGACACAATCTGAAATGTTCGCACAAAAAGCATGCGCGACAGTATGGGGCTACTTGAAGATTTTCGGGCAAATAGAATAAATATGACACTGGAAAGTTCAAGACGTCTCTCCTGTTGCACAGTCTTGTAGTTAGGCATTTTGACGCTGAATCTTTAACATACATAAACCTTCAAATCGCTGACTGGACAGAATGGGTCTATTCTACCTCATCTAGTTGTTCACACCATAATACACTGACTCAACCCAATCGACAAAGCACGTTTAACAGCTTCATCTCCTCTTTTGTTATTTCTTTCTTCGACAGCATGTATAATAGTTTTAAAGCTGCGATCGCAATTTACAGCGGTCTGTTCAGGATATACTGGGCTAAATTTGAAGCAAGGAAGGTTGTTCCTGTCACAGAAATAGACGTTATGTTTGTATACACAACAGGTTGTAGCAGCATAAATAGTCCCAGCAGTCAGAGGTTGTGGAAGATACATCATGAAGTGCCAGATCCACATCAAAGCATCAAAGCATGCGTGTGTGTCGTGACTTGGCAGATCATCACTTAGTTTAAATTCAGTCAGTCGTTCAGCGAAAGATTACAGGTTTTCACGAACACTAAACCCTTCAAATCAATCTTGAAACTCTAACTAATGGTTTATCGACAAGTCGGCGATGCCTTTGAACAGATCTTCAATGTAATACATCGTTGAAATATTAGATCTTATGTAAGACCACCACGAGCAGTTTCTGCAGTCATGGCGCAGAGAGAACGGTACAGGCAGTGTGGATGTGGTCGATGCACAAGTGAAGAATGGTTTCTCAGTGTTGGGCTCCATTCATGGCAAACAAATCTCTTGAGGTTGTCTTTTGTGCAAGTCGATCGGAACAGAAACGCCTTATCCTGTATTTTCCCTGATTAAACCACCCGGTTACGTACAATGTTTCATACATAGGCAGATCTTCCGGGGATATTGGACGTTATTGATGGATGATTTGATTGATTTGATTGTATCTCGAAATATCGTATTTGTTTCCTTCCTATTCAAAGACTGTTAGGGGTATTACATATTACTCCTGATCCGTTTTCTCAAAAAGGTCTCCCTGAAGTCGTTTATTGTATGTAATTGTGTATGTAAAAGGTTCGATGGTACGATAAGACATCTGGTTATAGACTCAAGTTGAGACATGTTATGGAATTTGTACGACGGTGCTACAGCTATGAGGCATCAGGCAACAAGCACTTGCTTTTTGTAAGCAAGGGGTGGGAATGGCGGATGCTACAGGTAGGGCGGGGCGTTCTTACCCTATTTGGCCTTTCGAACAGTGGAGTCGACCGATAATCGAGACTGGTTATTACCATTATGTTTCCATTTTAATAAAAGAAATGCAAACAAATTAACTAAGTTAAAAAA